>CANYBF010250719.1:0-35059 GCA_948192965.1 Dalechampia spathulata | reverse complement strand
TAGCACAAACCTAGCACAAACCTCAAGCTCCTAGCTTCAACTACTTCACTTCTAACTTCTATCTCGCTTCCTTCCAAGATTGGTAGCTCATAGAATCAAGAAAAGAGAGAATTAAGAGGAAGAAGAGAGAATGAAGAGAGTTGTGTTTAGAAGGTGTATGGAGGAAGCTTGGCTTAAATGGATGGTCAAAAAGTCAAAAGAGTCAAAAGTCACTTCTACCCCCAAGCCTCCTACCCCTCTACCAAGCAAGCAATACATATCCACATACACATAGACACGTATGTACGTACACATACACCTATACATACATGTATACACACATGCATACATACATACACATCCACATACATACACACATACGCATACATCTATACGTACATACATCCAATCATACATACACAAACCTCTAAAACTTCTAGGGTGTCGAACGCGGGCGTAACACACTTAATTAAATCAATACCAACTTTATTTCCTCTTTTACTCGAGTAATACATCTCGTATCACTATTTAAATACGAATACATGTATCATATAAATTCATCATCTTAACATCTTTTCCTTCTATATCACATATGCATTCAATCTTATTGTCATGCACACACCCATACTACGAGGCCTATGTGTACGGATGTGACACTTTTGATAAACCTAGGAGGTATACCTAAACCTTTTCTAACCTCTTTATCTTTTCTCAGTATTCTTCTCTTTTTGTAACCTTTGAATTTTCTTTTAGAAGAATACCTTGTTCTAGATTTTTGTTCTGATCCTGAAGAACATCCGTATCTGCCAGGAACATACTCAATCTGAGAACAACAACTCCTGTTTAAATAAGGAAGATGCTTTGCATTTTATCTTACTTGGAGTTCAGTACATGCCTTTCTCAAGGCATATCGTATTGCTTTTATTCGTCCACCTAGACCATCTATAACATTTCCTTCATTCAAAAGCAATTGGAAAGCTGTTTTTGCTACTTCTGGCCATGGTTCTGGTAACTTAGCAAAACACAGTTTTGACGTGTAATTTTTAGAAACCAAATCAAGATTGTAATAGTACTTTTAAAATTCATAAGCAAAATTATCAAAAAAGCACATATCACAAATTTGCAATTTTATCAACGCGGCCAAAGATTCTATGGATAGGGAGAAACCAAAAAATTCTCTTTTCAAATCATCTACCACTATAGCTAACACACCATCTATTATTACTTCTCTCTCAATCTCTTCTCTGATCGAAGTGTGTGCTATTAATGAATCCTAATATTTCTATACATTTCCTACCATCGTGGCTTTACATAGTTCATATGCACCCGCAGGGGCGTACGATCCTAACTTAATTGTGAACTTAATCATTGTAATCCATTAATCAATTCTTTCTGAAGCATGCTTTTCATAATCAAGGTTCAAAAAAGCTGCTGGGCTTATTACAGGCCTAAGAGGGTTATCGCAAGGTATGAATTCTTCCTTGGTCCTATGGGGATAATTAGGTTTGTACATGGTTTTCTTTGTAGACAGAAGTTCATTGAATGTCCTATCATCTATGTGCAATGGAGCTTCTTCTACCAATTCTAAGGACTTCCTTAGGTCTTGAGCTAGATTACTATTGTCCATGTTGGCTGCTTTAACTGTGGGATCATAAATGAAGGGAACAATTTTTTCTTTTCTCAATTTCAAAACATCTTTTTCAGTTAAAGATCTTTTTGGAACTTTCAAAGATTTTTCCTGTTCAATTGCATCTAATCTTTCATTCATCAATTTTCCTATTTCACTTGCTAATGCCTCTCTTTGTTCTGGTGAATCTCCTGTAGATCCTAATGAATGAAATCTCTCTAGCAGTTGATTTACTTCATTTTGAGCATTTACAAAAGATGTTAATCCTTATGGATTATTTGAAGCTGAGCTTTCGTGTGACCACTCATTAAAACTTGCTCTAATAAATTTTAATTCGAATAGTATTTGAAATTACTATTCCTAAGAATTTTTGAATTCTTATCTTTTTGGTTTTTTGCAACTTTAATTAAAACTAATCAAAATTTTATTTTGAACCTATTTGTATTAAAAGTTTTTCCTAAGGACAAAAAGGTAAAAAGAAGATAGTTTATTTATGATAAAGAAAACTATATAGGACAAAAAGCATTATTTTGAGAAATATTTTCTATCTTGCATTATTTTGAGAAATAATTTTGAAAAGCAGATTTTTTGTTTCCTTTATCCCCTCAACTATTATCTTCAATTAAGGATTTGTTTGATATTATTATTATGTTGTTTAAAATATATTTTTCAATCTTACTTTTTATGTTTATATAATATTTTTATTTTACTAAAACAATATATACATTGTCTTTGTCGTTTGCAATATAAAAGATTATATTAGTAACATGGAACAAACAATTCAAGTTGAATTTTATCTTCTAGAAGCTTATCTCATTTATAATTGAATAAATTTAAGTTAAGTTTTTTAAATTTTTTAATGTATCATAAATTTAATCAAGCTTTAAAAGGAGTTAACAAATATAAATTATAAAATAAATTATGAATATGAATATTATTGTTAGATCTTGGGGTCATTGATTTTAATTTTGATATTAAATAAATAATATTTTATTAAAATTATTAAAGTTTTGAGTGTTTTAAGCTTATTCCGGACGTATCTATTTTGGTACAGGCGTATCAATAGATGATACAGTCATACCGGTACTCTCATGAATTTTGTTTGTCAGTATTTTTGGTGCAGTACGGGTGTACAAGAAGTGGTACGAGCATACCGTTTGGTTTCCTAAACCGTATGAGCGTGCAAAGAGGCCGTACGGAGTGGAAAAATGTCTAGAAAGTTTGGTATGAGCGTACCACTTTATGGTACGACCATACGCGATGTTTGGCATCATTTTTGAGACATTTTTTAGATGTCGTACGGGCATACGGGAAGGCGTATGACCGTATAGGTCAAAATACATATTTTTCAATATTTTTGAAAAAATTATATATCAGCTCTATTTTGCATTTAATGTATCCCCAACGATCATATAAGCTTAGAATAGCTTATATAAATGTAGATTAACCTTATTGAATGTAGGAAATCAATATACAAACATTATTTTCTTTATTAAATACATTTTGATGTATTTTTGAAATATTTTCTTGATTTCTTGAATGAGGTTTAGCGTGAACCTTAAGAAAATACTTATTGTAAAGGTTTAAGTGTGATTTATTGAATCAATTCACTAAAGCTGATTTATTAAATATTTTATTGAATCAATTCACTCAAGCTGATTTATTAAATAGTTTACTAAATGAACTTAGCTCATAAAAACCCTAACCTATTCACACGTGTATTTATTAGCATGATTTTTTATTAAAATACTCTTAAAAGGTATTTAATATAAGGCGGCTCATTGGCTGTCACACCCCCGACCCGACACTCAAGAGATGCGACAAGATCTCGTAGCATAACCATCGCTCACCCGTCTCAGGAAAACAACAATTATCCTACAAGGGATTTTGACCTTCTAAAGCTCGTATAAGAAATCCAAATAAAGGACATATAATTAAAAACCCTGGATATACATTAATCACATGGATTCTTATACAATACATTCAATATACTGCCAATGCTAATAGAAAAGAGTCTATGCACAAATATACAATAGAACAGGAGTCCCTCCAGAAGTCCAAGACACGCCCAACTGCTGTACCTCTAGCCCTGGTGCTCGCCCTCTGAACTCGGACCTACGTTGATCAAATGATAAACGCTGAGAATAATCTCAGTGCTGCTAGGAACACATCACATACCAATCACAGGCATCGCATACATATATCCTACATCATACAATCACGCATACGGCACAAAGCCAATCAACAGGCATAGAGCTAAACAATGGGCACACGGCCCCATACATACGACAATCTCCGCCCAACCGGACATCCATATCGCATCTCACAATAAGAATGCCCTATCCACGATCATACCATGCACTCGCCCTCAATTTGGTGCGTCTCACACTCTTCGCCCGTGCGGAGGTCATCTCACCCCCGTATTACCAATTAATACTGGCACCTCTCGCACCAGTAGGAGCATCTCACCCCCTAATTGATAGATACCGGTAGCTCTCATATCGCGACACAGTACGTATCATCACATCGCCACCCTTATAGCATCCCCTCACCATGTTATGCTATGCAATCATTCAATATGCATTTACATGCCAAATAACAATCCTACAAGGCAAACATCTACCAATCACAAGGTACGTTCCTTCTCGGAACTCCTATCCACACATACGTTCCTTCTCGGAACCAAGAACCACAATCACACGCATCAAAAGCATGCACAAGCATAATCTTCGGGAATTTGATCCCCAGCATCAGTTCACGGCATCACTAATCCGAAACACAAGGATACAAGCCCCATACAACAAACATAAGGCATAAAACATAACCCATAGCACAAACTAGCACAAACCTGAAGACAGAAGTTTGCCAACACTCACCCTCGATCACCACGCTAACCTGCTCTAGCCTTAGCTTCTAGCTCTCGCCCTGTCTCGATGTCTAGAACCTTCTCTCCGGGTGTTTAGAAAGGTTTAGAGACGTTTTAGAGGTTTAAGGGAAGAAGAAATATAAGAAAAGGCTTATGTTTCAGCTGCTAAAAAGCCCATTTTAAGTCGCGTACGCCCGTACCACTATCCGTACGCCCGTACCAACTTAAAAAGCCTGACAAGCACAACTCCTACGAGTTGCGGTACGGCCGTACCGCCTCATGGTACGTCCGTACGTCCAAATTCCTGCGAGCTCTCCTAACAAACCTGATTTTCTGCGAGTTGACGTACGCCCGTACCGTCCCTTGGTACACCCGTACACCAAGCAGGAGCCCTAACCTCCTCAACTCCCCTGTCTCGTACAACCGTACGAAGCTCCCGTGCCCCCGTACGCCTCTCAAAACTCCTCTTCTCACCCTCAAACGCACTCCCCGACTACCTGAAATACCTCCTAACCCAAGCAAACATGCATGCCATCATGCACACATCTAATACACATCTAATACGTCCTCATGACGCACATACAAACACAGAATATACAACACATACGCAAGCAATCGGATCACAACATGGATACATACACGTATACATCCAAACATGCATACTCAAAATTCTACAAACTTTTAGGGGGTCAAACACGGATGTAACATTGGCGGGAATCCAAATTAAAATAATTATAAGTTAATTTATTAATAATTAATTGTTAACTACTTGTTTTAAATGTTTAATTTTTGAAAATAATATTTTCATCAAATTAAAATAATCCAATAGAAAGTAGCAATTGTGAGATGTACAATTATTGGCTTTATCCTTCAGCCAACATCGATTTAACGAGCAAGCAGTGGATATTTTTCCAGAATTTATAAACATTTATCGGAATAAAATTCATATTAAAAAATAGATAATTTTCTTATACTATTTTATATAATTAATTATTTATAAATATTTTTTGGAAAATGAATAATTATATTAAGTAATATATGTGAAAGAATAATCTACTGTATTGTATTTTTACTTTTATAAAAAAGAATTTAAATTGTTTATATTTAAATTTATATTATTTACAAGTGCATATAATAGAAATTAAATTAATTTATTATGAATTTAATTTAAATATATGTATAAATCATATCTTATTAATCCATTTTAATAAAATAATAAAACTATCACATTTTAAATTTAATCACAGTACGACCCAATGATAACGCTCAAGTTCCCAGTAAATATCTGGGCTCAGATATATTAATTAATTAATTAATTAAAAAAGAGTTGGCCGCATGCGAATTTCTCCGATGCACGTCACATATCAGCAATGATTTTAACGTGTTACCAAGAATGAGCATACATCTGTACTGATTTCAAATATCTGAATTAAAAAATATCATAATTTAATTTTTTTTTTAATTTAATCGCATTGATTTATTTTGATCCAAATCAAACTGCTTCAAAGATTATTTAATATAATTTAAAACTTTATTATTTGATTCAAATATGAAAATTTAAATTTTAATATCTCCGGTCGAATTCGTATGTTTAAAAACTGACATTGATTTGAATTATATATAAATGATTGGGTATTGTAAAAAATATATTAATTTAATTTAATTTAATTTAATATTTGGAATTTTGAATATTTTGTTTAACATCAAAGAATCATTATAAGTAATTATAGTTTTTAATAAATTATCAAAATTTTAAAGTTTAGATAAATAATAGATTTTTTGAAACAAATCTAAGCCGCCTTTTGACTTCTGTGTGTGCTTCCTTAATTATGACATATGGGAATATATTTTCCATCGATGGATAATTGATTATTTGTCAAAATCGCAAGGTGTTGAGAAACTCCCTCTAGGATTAAGATGAAAAATAAGAAAGAAAAAAAAATAAGAACGTATGGTTTAATGAGGTTCGACAATGTATTTACGTCATCGGGAGCGATGAGTGGGTGTATTGGTATTCGCATAACATAGGTTACATTTACAGTTGTATTTAATAATAACCCTAAACGGTATAATTATCAAAATACCACATACCGTACCGCGGGAGCTCCCCCCGCACCTCAACCTACAACTCATGAAACTTTCCCCGATGGACAGATGTCGTCACTCCGCTCCGTTTGCTCGTTTCGCTATGCTCCACTCGCTCTCTTCGCTCCGACATCTACCCCTTAATCAGTATATGAGTTATACCTAACACAAGAAAAATTTAATACGATAGAATAATTATTGAATTAAAATAAGCTATATTTAAATTTTATAAAATTTATAGATTATATAGAAATTAATTTGAAATGTTTTTATTTAATTAAAAATATGAAATGTTAAATAGAAAAATAAAAGGAAAGGGAGGGAGGGAGGGAGTTTGAAGAAAATCCAGCAAAGCTTATGCATTTGATTGCGTATGGCATCCGACAGAAAGGGGAAAACGATTGGGCTAGTCGATGGTGCATTATTTGAGTTGGTTTTAGAGCTGTCAATAGGAATCCATCTTCTTGGACTGCCCGCATATATTATATAATATAACATTATGTTTTTGGAGTCTATAATGTAATATAAGATAATACTATAAATTAGGAGTCGTGATGGGTCTGTCAGATATTTCAGAGGAAATCGCATTCAAATCTGCCACCGCTTAACCTTTTTGCGAGGGTTCTATTCGTGGCTTTCATTTGACTTTGATAATCCTTCCCAAGTTGGGAGGTTTTCTGTTCAGACGTCTTCCGTTCTGGCTTGCCTATAAATATCAGTTCCTATCCGGCCCAGAGGACATCGTCCCATTTCTAACAGAGAATCCTGTAGAACAGAATCAAGAATCACAGAGCAACCGAGAAAAAAATATGGGTTCTCTATCATTTTCTGAAAAGCCTCATGCTGTGTGTATTCCTTACCCTGCACAAGGCCATATCAACCCGATGATGAAACTTGCCAAAATTCTTCACAGCAAAGGCTTCTATATTACTTTTGTTAATACTGAATACAACCATAGACGCCTCCTGAAAGCTAGAGGACCTGACTCGCTTAATGGCCTTCCTTCTTTCCGTTTCGAAACTATTCCCGACGGTCTTCCTCCTACTGACACCGATTCTACCCAGGACATACCTTCGCTTTGTGTTTCTACCAAGACAACCTGCTTGCCTCACTTCAAGAACCTTCTTTCCAAGCTTAATGACGGTTCTTGTAATAATCCTCCTGTTTCTTGTATCATTTCCGATGGTGTTATGAGTTTCACTCTTGATGCAGCTCAGGAATTGGGTATTCCAGAAGTTCTGTTTTGGACTACTAGTGCTTGTGGTTTTCTTGCTTATGTTCATTATCACCAGTTAATCAAAGAAGGTTTCACACCTCTCAAAGGTTAGTTAACTTCATCTCTATTTTTGAATTTGCTTTTCTTTCTTTTTACTTTTCAGAAAAAGATGATTGAATTTAGAATCTGGATGACATTCTTCTCTTGTTCTTGGACTTTGCAGATGAGAGTTGCTTGACAAATGGTTATTTAGATACTGTCATAGATTGGATTCCCGCCATGAAAGATATCCGTTTGAAGGATTTTCCAAGTTTTATAAGAACAACAGATCCACAAGACAGAATGCTTGATTTCATAGTTTCAGAAACTGAAAGGGCTCAAAAGGCTTCAGCTATAATTATGAATACTTTTGATGCCTTAGAACATGATGTCTTAGCTTCACTTTCTTCATTATTACCACCTGTCTACGCCATTGGCCCTCTTCATCTTCTGGTGGATAGTGTCCAAGATAGTGACGTGAAATTGATCGGATCGAACCTGTGGAAAGAAGAATCAGCCTGTCTTTCATGGCTCGGCTCCAAAGAACCCAACTCAGTCGTTTATGTCAATTTCGGAAGCATTACAGTCATGACAAATGATCAGCTAGTCGAGTTTGCCTGGGGGCTTGCGAACAGTAAGAAAACATTTTTGTGGGTAATAAGGCCTGATCTCGTAGCTGGAGACACAGCGGTACTTCCACCGGAGTTCGTTACAGAGACAAAAGAAAGAGGACTTTTAGCAAGCTGGTGTCCACAAGAGCAAGTACTGAACCACCCATCAATCGGAGGATTCTTAACACACAGTGGATGGAACTCTACGCTCGAGAGTATTTGCGGAGGCGTGCCGATGATTTGCTGGCCTTTCTTCGCGGAGCAACAAACTAACTGCAGATACACTTGGAATGAATGGGGAATCGGCATGGAAATAAATACTAACGTGAAAAGAAACGACGTTGAAAGTCTGGTGATGGAGCTGATGGACGGAGATAAAGGTAAAGGAATGAAGAAGAAAGCTACGGAGTGGAAGAAGATGGCTGAAAAAGCTGTTACTGCTGAAGGGTCATCCTCTCAGAACTTGGACAAGATGATCAAACAGGTTCTCCGGTTGTCAAATGTTCAAACCAACTGAAAACAATTAAGAATTCTGATTTCTGGCATGCTTGTAACCTTATTTTTATTAATTCCTATCTTTCTTGAATCTTTTAAATTCTTATTTATTCCATATAATTCCTTGAAATAATTAACCAGAGGAGTCTTTTCCTTCTGAAATCATACATCAAACTACTGCTTTCAAACATTGAAAATAAAATATATCATTAAAAAATAGAGTAAACAAATGCATTTCTGTGCTATTGTTTTCCTACGAAGGAAATCTGTACTGTGCGCCTTTAATGTTTGTTTAATAGCCACGTAAAGGGAGAGTATGGTCGGTATTACTACTATGCATGTTACTCGATCTTTCCAACGTCGCCTTTTATATTTAATAAAAATATAGTATTTTTATTAATTTATTATATTTAAATATACACTCAATGTAATTTGAAAAAGGAAACTGCCTTCATTTATTATCAGTCACCGACTCAAAAGCACACATTAGCATTTTTGTCTTATTATTGGCCACTACTACATGTGTCAATCGACGTCATATTTGGCAACTTACGAAGAAAGTTTATCACGAAATAGAAACTCTTCCGTCACCGTATTATATAAAATTTATATTAATTATTGATATTATGATATTCATTAAATTAATTCAAATAATCAACCATTAACATGATTTATTATAATTTTATATAACAAATTAAATTTAAATAATGAATATTATTTTATGTTTCTTTATTTTCTAATAAATATAGGTCTACGATTAATTTATATTATTAATCTGCATAAAAAATAATAACTTCTTGGATTATAAAATATCCCTAAATATGCTACACCCTTCGACGTTTGACAGAACATACATTTAACATCTTCGATTTTATCAGGATTGAAAAAAATACATTAATATTAATCATTTATTTATATTTAATTTTAGTATACCATAATAAAAATTTTGTATCATAATATTTACTGATATGAATGTTTGTTATACATGAATAATAATAAAATATAATCAGAAAATATTTGAAAAAGATCAATTATTTTAATAGAATCGAAAAGGGAAAGGAAAATAAGGAAGATGGAATGCATTAGATATAAGGATATGAAATGATGATTAATTAATAAGAAGAGTGTAAACATTCCAGAAAAGAACCTTTAACCATGTTCAAGTCATTGCAGTTTCACGTTTTAAGAGACAATCTCTCGAGATGAGGAATCATCGAACAGGCCAAACCCTTCTAAGGATGGAGGAGGAGGAGGAAAGGGACCATGGCTTGAGGAGCCAAATGCTTTAATGTGATCTTTGAGCGATCTTTTGTGCTTGAAGTCAGAACCGCAGATGCAAAGCCAACGTTTTCCACAGTTTTTCTCGTGGGTTCTCCAGTCGCCTTTCACTGCCAAAAATTTGCCACATTTTCTACACATGAAGGGTTTTAATCCATGCTTTCTCTTGTAATGAGTCTGCAGGGTTCGAAAATCTTTTAGAGGCTTTGCTCTTGGGTGCTGGATATTGTTCTTGCACCCTTCCGCACAACAGTAGCAGGGAATCCCTAGCATTGCTCGGGGTTGGCTTCCTTTCAACGATTCTGGCCCTCTTCTATATTGTGATCCATGTCCCCACATATGCATCTAAAACAACATCTTTCATGAGAAGTTACAGTATTAAAATGATTTAAAAGAAGGTGGAAGTTAACATTAAAATGATAAAAAAGACTTTGAACCTGAAGATTGTTGTAGCGATTGAAGGTCTTGAAGCAGATTTGGCAAGAAAAATGAGTAAAGCCGATAAGTATTTGCTCACGAGTTGGTATCCAATATTGTCTGGCAGCTACATCGGCGTTAACTTTAGAACTGGAACTGACGGAGCTAAGAGAACAATCAGGAAGGCCAATGTGTAAGGATACAGCCACATCATCCTGGTCTTCTTCAATGCATTTGCTAGGGTTTCCTCGACTGAATGTTGGCAAAGGCTCCAATGAAGTAAAACTATTGCTGGGGAAAAGATCAAGCAGCTCAATATCAGTCGTACGTTTACTGTCAGCAGTTGAAGAAGAAGAAGAAGAAGCAGGAGGGATATTAGGGTTAAAAATAACCACATCCGAAGACTCCATTCTAGCTAGTTATACTTAACATAAACTATCAAAAATAGACGAAGGATGAAGAGGGTATCGTTATTTCGACATGGATTTAAAAGGCTATATATATACACACAAAGATCTGATCAAGGTTACGGCCATGGCCGAAGGGGGATGATGAAGAGAAACAAAAGAAAAGCAGGAAGGCTGGAGAATAATGCAGTTGAATGAAAACAACCCTTGTGAAGAGGCTAATAAATCAATGCTGATAATCTTGCCGATCCAATTCTAGGATGGAAAGGAAATACCTTAAATTGGAGATGGCCCATGGGAGCTGAAATTGGCAAGAAATGCGCAACAGAAAGTTAAAAGAACTAAGGAAATGGCATTATGTTAAGAGGTTAAAATGATCTCTCCCACTAAGAGTCAACCCTCAAGAACCTTTGGCATTACTTAGGGAGTGAAATCTATGGGAAGGATTGCATATACAGAGCAGTGATGATTAGTTTCCAACTATGGACATGCACCAAGTGGACCTCTCATTTGTAACCATACCAAATTTGTTTTATTCTTGTTCATTCTTAATATAATTTTGGTTATGCTTTCGCTATTACTATAATCATTCTCGCTACGATATGTCATATCTTCCTTTCTATCCTTTTCCTTTAAAAAGGTTAATCCCAATTGCTAATTTAACTATTTTAATTAAATATCAATCCATTAATTCATATATATCTACCCAATTAACTCAAGTACTTGCCTCAAAATCATTTTCTTTTTTTTTCGGTTGAATAAATTTTTATTGATTTAATGCATTTGATCTGTTTAAATTGTATTTAACGAGCTAGCAGTAAAATAGCAATAATCACGACTTTTTATCTAATCATATAAATATCGGGTTTATGTTGATGAAAGCAGAAAAAAATCATATAAAAAAAACGTGTATATGTTTTCCATTGATAATATTGTGATAGTTACATGGAGTCAAATTATCATGAATGAATTTCTATAACATATGGGTAGATTTCGATTAATTGCAGAAGAAACATCCGAAGAGTCTTACCAAAAGAAAGACAATATGACGATAATGTATATAAACATGACTATAATGTTATGGGGCAAGGATTGTCGTACTATGAATATTGTACGTACATGAATGTATACAGTTAAATCATTGGAAGATCACACAAAATTAATTATTACAATATGTACCTGAACAAGGATATATCTGTATACTATTTGAAGATGGATCTCTATTTCCACCCAATGAAGGGCAGCCAATTAAATCTGAAACAGGATGAATGATCAAACAGAATTCGTCATTCAAGGACTGTACTTGCTTGCTTATGCGTGTTTATATATTGTATAGAAAATAAAGGATGTGTTAAGCTTTTTCCCACTTTATAAAATTGATTAGATGAAATTTCAAAATATTAATTTCATAGTAACCATAATTCATAGCTTATGGTTATTGTTGGTTGATTGTTTATTAATTTAAGTCTTTTTATATATTTAGATATAAAATGTCCATAAATAATGCATTTTTTATTTTATTTTATTAGAGATGTATGCTAGATATTATTTTTATCAATAAATTAATTTAATTAAATATAAAAAAATGTTGAAGTTCGAAAATGGATAATTCAATCATACTAAGTTATCGATATATTCATAAAAGATTTCAATTTTTTAAAATATATTATATGCTAGATAAAAATACTAAACTTTTCAATCTTCAAATGATCATGAACTTTTTAATAAAAAATAAATAAGTATTTAAGCAATGATCATAACAATGTCATTAAATTTAACTTTTATTTATTTATTATTAAAATCATATGTTATTTTTTTATCATAACATAAAATATATTATCATATTTAAGAAATTTTAAAACCATGTGATAAAAAAAGTATTTTCTCTTGCATTAAATTTATAACTTTAGGATGATTAATAAGATAGCAAAAGCATTAGAAATTAATATTGTTGCATATAAAAAATTTTATTTAAAATCTATTTGTATGATATTAATTAATTTGATTTATATATGAAACATAAATATATTATAATAAATAATATATTTTCTTAACGAAGAGTCAATAATAAAAAAAATTTATATTTATTAAGATTAATTTAAATAAATTGTTTAAATGAGATAAATTATTTATATTTTTATTTAATTGTAAAGCATGAGATGATAGCGAAAAAAAAAGGAAAAAAAGGAAAAAAATAATAAATCTAATTTTTTTCATGTGAGATGATATTAATAAATAAAGATGAAATTATAGATTTAGGGTATAATTTGAGCATAGTATTGAAGGTGTGGAGGTTGTATAATAATAAAAATGGCACCCTACAACATGAAGTAATGATTAACAATAATAAACATATTAATGATTTTCTTACCTAACTATTGTCTTAGGATGTTAATAAAATCCATAATTAATATAATATTCTTTTGGTCTTGCAAACTAATATTATTATTTATTTAATTATATGGTGGAAACCTTCAAAATTAACATTACTTTGAACTTTCAGTAATTTCTAAAATTAGAAAATGGGTTGCATGTTAATGAAAATTTTAAAGTAAATTATATATTCGATTTATCTTTACATATTTAAATTCAATAAATTTTCTTCAAACAATTATCATTTTTTAAAAAAAAATAAAAATTACTGAGAAAATAAATAATGTATAAGTAAATAATTTTTATATTATTAAACCCTTATAATTAAGTTATAATCTCGTATTAAAATTTGGTAAGTAAAAATGATGTTAATTTAATTTATATAGAGAATGTTGAGTGTGTTTGCGAGGGAAATGTGGAATTCAATTATGAAAACATGACTCGACAGGTAATAGTGATAGCCCACGACAACCCGATCCTTTCCACTTCAGGCTTATGGGACTCTCACGGCAATTAAGTCCCATGCATTCTTTTTTTATGTGTTTAGTGTTCACAATTTAAGCAATTAATAAGTTTTGATTTGGGTTTATGCTATAATCAACTGGGTTTATGCTATATTCTCCACTTGATGAAGCTTGCTAATGTACTGTTGTTTTATTTAATATAATTATCTGTATTGGTTCAAAAAATTGAATAGAAAGCTAGTAAAATAAAATAAAAAAACGATATGGGCTTTCAAAAACTATTGGGCCTTGAGATGGTTCATCCATCACAAATTCTAACTAAACCATAGTTGTTTTGGTTAATAATTAATAAAATAATAAAATTTTATTGCTATAATGGTTAAAATGTAAAATCACCACTTAAAATATATGTTATTTTAGTATTATATATAATTTTTCAATAAGTTAATTTTAAACATGACAAAACATTATTAAGAGTATAATAAATTTAATTTAAATATCTAAAAAATGTAGAAATTATTTTAATATTGTATTTGAAATTTAAATTTTAATCATTTAACATTTTTTTAAAATTATGATAAATTATTAGAAAAGTTGTATCGAATACCCTTTAAAATATTTAATATTGAGATAATTACAAAAATGCTAAATTTTTATAAATATCTTATTTTAAAAAAAATTTGTTTATAATTTATTTTAACATTAGAGGAAGTCACACCATTGCCTTAGTGTTTTTAAAATAATTTCATTTCTACCCAAAAAAGAACTTTTCATATTATTAAGGTCCTCGATTTCCAGGTGATTTTACGACGTTATTTATCGAAACTTGCAGTTCGACAATTTATCAAGGGGTATTTATGCAAATTTCCCATTTTAAAATCGAAAATTAAATAAATTAAATTAAAAGGACATATTAAATTAGTGGGTTGTAGAGTTGCAAGAGGCGGATAATGTATTAATATATAAACTGTTGAAAGTGCTATTTGATGTGATATGAGACAGAGCTCACATTCAGATCCCAAAACAAGAAGGTGTTAGAATATATATGCAGTTTGCTGTGTGAATGATTTTATGGATAAGCCCTGCAGTTATTGTCGTACTTTACTGATTGTGATTGATGCCCAAGTTCTTCTCTGGGTCCGATTTCTTTGAAGAAGAAAACAAAGAATCTTATTACCACCGATGCATCTTCGTAATTTCCTCTGTTTATCTTTTCTTGAATTCAATCTCCCCAACTGCTTCCGTCCAAAATTCAAGACCCACCATTCCAAGTTGAAAAGGAGTGAAATTTTAACCAGCCGGATCTTTACCGAAATGGGTATCCATGCACAACATTATTGAATGTGATGCATTAAACATTCCCATATGCGTCCATCCATGAAATGGGCATGGAAGGGTATTGATACCCATCATTTAGTACTGAAGAATTACATCACCCCGCCATCTTTAGTTTTCTACACATTGAACGTGGCCTTAAGTTGAGGGGTGACGAAGAAGGCAAACACACATGGAATGGAATTGATCATTCATTTCAAAGGGCTAAGGAAAACCCATTGTAGTGAAGAGGTCACATGCAAACTAATAATTTCATGAACTAATTGAAAAGGAATAGGGAAATGGATCTCTAACATTTATCTCTCTCTAATAAATCAACGTGGAGATTAAGACCCAACATTTAAACACCCCCCACATGGATTGTGGGGATGCCTTAAAAACCTTTCGTGGAAGGAATGAATGGGCCCTTAATTGGCACGACGTGTCCTACATTCACACAGTGCTGCTCCTCCTCACAATTTAACTCTTTTGTACAACATGCATGCATCCATTATGTGGCAACAACCATCTTTTTTCTTAGTTATCAACTCTAAGAATAATGAAAGGCCAAAATTTTTCCACCCAAATTTAATGTGGGGTTGCATTAATATTCACTAGCATCTAATCATTTTAAACAGGAATCTCATCCCTTTTTCCCTCCAATGGATGAAGACTAATCCCATTCCAACAAAGTTTCCGTTGTAATAATCACTCTAGATGAATAGTTGCAAGTAATATACTTGATTTTTAATTATGAATGTAGTGAAGATGTTATGTCGTTACTTAAATCTTAGAATACAAACAAAAATGATGTCGTGTAGCACAAATTGGAAAATAAATAAATAAATAAAAACATGGTTTGCCATGGAAACATTGGCATTACTAATAGCCGGACTCATTATGTTCCCTTTAAAAGGATCCATGGCTGGACCGCACTTATCTTTCCCTTTGTAATCTATTCTCTTTATGATATGATAGGTTTGGGCTATGGAAAATCAATATTATTTTTAATCAATTAGTTGCTTCTTAACTTATTTATTTACTTTTGCTAGAAAAAAGAAGATGAGTTAACTAGAGGTTTATTTGTCTATTATAATTTATCACTAAAATTTCTTTAATTAAAAGTTAATAATAACAAAACACATTTCTCCATCACGTACTCAATCTTCTAATGACCAAATAAATAGTATTCCTACCTAGCTCAACTATTTGTAAACATTGATCTATGATTATAACTATTAGAGTATTTAATCTTATTCATTTTTTTATTTTTCATCTTTTAATGTCAATATTAGCTTAGTAGAATGCTTTTGTCATTGGTATTTTTTGCGATATTTATGTATTTTAACTTCAATTTGATAATTTTCATTCTTTATCCAAGATTGAAGGATGGATTTAATAAATACTTTATACCAAATCATTCCAAAGAATATTATTAATATTTTAATCCCATTCAAATCTAAACTAATTGAATTCAATAATTTCATCATTTTTATTAATATCATTTGAAAATTGAATACGACATCGTTCAATTTTCCTTAAAAAAAAAAGGAAAAAGTCAGCCTTCATGAGTCATGAGGCATGAGTCATGAGTCTTGTCCTCGCATCAACGAGAGCTAATGCAGTACGTATGAAGCTACAAGATGATTAGTCACTTTATTATTATTATTATTATTGTCTTAACCCATAAAGGAAAAGCTGCCAATTAAAAAAACGCATGCTTAATTAATAATAATTCAACATACTAATAATAATAATAATAATAATAATAATAATAATAATAATTATTATTATTATTATTATTATTATTATTGAAAATAGGCATGACACAATAGGCCGTTATTATGGATTAAAGGTGTTTCCGATGATTTTGTTTGTTGTCCTAAGTCATGACTATTTGACTCCCATGTCCCATTGTTGGACATCAACTTTCAAACAGTTTAAAATAAAAATATATTACTATGAGCAAATATTTTAATTACGTGGCAAAAAAAATTAAAAAAATGATTAATTACTGTTTTTTATAACGAAATTAATTATATATTTGTTTAAGTTGTAAAATTATTAGGTATCTTACACTTAAGATAATAAGCTATAAAATTACAACGTATGTTTATATTTAATTTTGATTTACCAATGAATATTCTAAAATACTCGTTAATACGATCTTTAATAACATAATAAAATAAAAATAAATAAATGGATAAATTTAATACGATAAATATGAAATGAAAAAGAATATAAAATTAATATGGTCATTAATAATTATAAAGGATTACAGGTGCAAGTCAAACAAAGGAATTCAAATAGAGAGTTGAGCAATTATGGGAGGTGAACTTGCTTTCCATGTGAGCATCTAAATATATATATGCCTTTGCATTAAATTAATCATTAATATTATCTTCATTCAATTTGATTTTTTTCAATTTTAAAAAAACTATTCTATTAAAATATAAATACTAATGGTATTTTTTGTAAATGAAATGTCAATTTCCGTTTTTTTGTTCACACTTTAACATATATGATAAAATAATTAAGGAAATAGGCAAAAACGTATTTTGGTAAATTAGGGGAGTAAATAAAAAGAGCGAAGAGAGCCCACACAATTGCAGTTAAGGAGGAAAAAGCCATACTGCCTGTCCATGCATGATGGATTTCGCTTCTTACCATGCAGCGGTACTGGTCGAACTCCTTCTCTCTATTTATTGTCAGTACGGAAGTAAAACCCCCAGCTGCCAGATTTTGATCAGGTTTAATACCATAGCGTGATATGCGTGGGCCCATTAATCATCACCCTACAGTAATTTTCCATCTCAACTCAATGTATTTATTTATTGCTTTATTTTATCAATTAATATAGATTCAATTATAATTAAACATTGTCAATTTTTATAATTAATTTACCGACGAAATTACCAGATAAAGAAAATTCCAACCACTCTCTCTACCACCACGTCGCCTTGCCTCATTTATTTTAAAATTGTCTTAAGTTAAATTATTTTCCACGTCAGCACGAACCCGAAAGAAATCTCGTGATCAAATTCTTGTCCAGCTTTGGAGTTGGCAACAGAATTTGTCCCCGGTCGCCAAATTCTATTTCGCTTCTTTCTTCATATTTCAACGTATATGTTAAAATAATTATTTTTATTTTTTGTTATTTTTTAAACTGATTAATAATAAATGATAATGTTCCAAACATTAAAATAAAATAAAATAAAATTTTAATATATTAATTATCTTGTTAAAAATGAAAATGAGTGGAAAAAAAATCAGAAAATAGTTTTTTTTTTTTATATATAATCTGACTGTTGGAATCCTGCTCTGAAGGTCAGCACGGGCAATGGAATTTTTTCTATGTCATCATCCGTCTCGTGAATCTCTCTTCCTTTTGATTCGCACAACCGGTGGCCGAAAGACAACAACAGAATGTGCTATAATCTTCTGCGACAAGCTTTGCTAGGAACCATTTCTCTTGGTTTTCCTACACCACGCGGCAGCTCACGGTGTCGGTCCGCCGACGAGAGAAAACGCTCCAGCTGAGGCCCAAGGGAGGGGGGACCCCGGTCAAGATTAATAAGACTAAAAAAAGGGGACAACAGTGTGCGGAGCCTCGTGAGAGAAATGAGGTGAGAATCTGGAATGATTAACTGCTGTGATTACGGGTTGAAAATATGTCGCCTCCTACCTAATAATCGTTGAATTTTATATCAAGATCTCATATTTTTATTTAGATATTCATTTAAACAACATACAAAATTATTCGCTTTATAAAATAATTATTTAATCATAATAAAATCTAACAATTTGTTCATTTAATATTGGTTAATAAAATATTATATTGATGTAATTCTTTAGTATTAATAAAACAATAGAAATGAATAATTACAAAAAAATATAAAATAAAAAAGGTAGATAGATGTCGGTGTCCTGCAATTCCGGCGCAGGTCAAACGGATGTCACCATTATAAATATTTAAATATTCGCCGGCGCTCTCTTTCTTCAGATCTACCTTTCCATTATTTCTATTTTCTACGCCTATTGCCAGGGCTGTGAAAATTATCAGCCTAAAAAATCCAATCAACCTCATAAATTTAATTTAAAATTTAAAATTTTAAAAATATTTAATTTTAATTTTAATTTTTTAAAATTAAAGAAATTATAATAATTAAAAAAAAAGAGAGAATTTGTAAACCAGAGGTAGGGTTGGGAGGGCGGGACAGCGGTGGCATTAAAGCGCGTTGGCTACAACAGCACATACGCATCGACATATTAATTTATTTAAAATTTTTAAATATTTCAGATTATTATAATAATCTAATAGTAGTTTTTTTTATTACATATATTAATATATAATACTGTATTGCCAACCTCCTATCCCCATAATAAACTACTCCTCTATTAAAAAATGCCCCAGAAAACAAATTAAATATAGATTCTCACGAGAGCTTGTTTCCTGATTGGATTCGATCCATACAAAATCTATTTCTACGCAAGTGAGAGCGAGGAGTAGAATTTTGATGGCTAGTTGTTATTGTATTTCTGATTTCTGTAGTTTGAAGAACAAGGAAGGAAGCTACTGCTGCTACTGCCACCAGCTTACTGCTAACTCGTTTTTGCCAGGTTTAAAGATGAATCAGAAATGAGTTCCCGCTGATTTTCTTTTCTGGGTTGTTCTTCTTTTTCAACTTTCTTTCGTCACCTTCTCTAGCATTCCTGTATTTCCCAGTTCAGGTTGTGTGTTTTTCTTTTTTGGATAAAGTAAATTTGTAATTATCTGATAGGTTTTGGTTATCTTCTGAATGATTCTTGGATTCTTCTTGATTTGATCTGTTTTTGTTTTCTTTAATACGTATGTATTTATATGTATGTGTTTTTCTTTGAGGTGCTGAAATGAAGGTGATTTAATCTGCCATTTGTGATTCTGATGTTCCTTTTGTTCTTTGTTTTGGTTTCTTTGAATCTTAGTTGCTTTGCTTTTCCTCTTTTTCTTTCTCTTTTTGTGGGTTTTCTTTTAGAATTACCGACGAATCTCAATCTTTCTATTGGTACTTTGCGATTTTATTCTTATTCCTACATTGGTTTTTTCTTTCTCTTTTTCCTTTTATTACTGGGTAATGGATCTAGCATAACAGGTAGGCCGAGAATTTATTCGGTTTCCCTTCTTTCTTTGGTTCCTGCTGGTTTTCCAATCATTTTTCATTGGAGCCTGGCCTCCTATTCTGATTGGATTAATTAGCGTAAAAGAACGCTTTAATGGGAATTCAGTTTTAAGTTAGTTCAGCTTATTTGCAAGGAAGTCTAATCCCTGCCGTTTGTTTTTGGTTAAAGAACTTACTTGATTTTTACAGGCTTATATAAATTTCATATCTTTCTGTTTGAATTTTCAGGTTAGATAAAAATGTCCAGGCCTCTGCTTAGAGGCATATCAGGGATGCGGATCCCTGGCAACAGCAATGATTTTTGGGAATATCACTTGAAAGATACAGCAGACAAGGAAGAATTGGATAAGAACCGATCTTCAGTTCACAGTTATTTGGATTGGAGGTTCCCATTTCGGGTGCTTTTACCTGATATTATTTCTCCTTCTAAACATGGTAGCTCGGAAAATGGCTTTGCTTCCGATCCATTCAGCACTGGGAACTCAAGAACCAGGCACAAACTCACATTGTCACTTCTGAAGTTGAGCTTAGTTGTCATTCTAGTCCTTGGTCTTACTGGATCTTTTTGGTGGACCATCTCGATTACAACATCATCAAGAGGTCAAATACTGAACAATTATTGGCGACTTCAAGAGCAGCTTGTTTCAGAGTTATGGGACTTTGGTGAATTGTCTCTTGGTTCGTCGAGGTTGAAGGAAGTGGAATTCTGTCCTCAAGAATATGAAAATAATGTTCCCTGCTACAGCATTTCAGAGAATGCTGGTGGTGGTGAGAATGAGCGTTATTGTGGACAAGGATCAAGGCAAAATTGTTTAGCTCTTCCACCAATGAATTATAAGATCCCTCTTCGGTGGCCTACTGGAAGAGATGTCATCTGGGTTGCAAATGTTAAAATTACTGCACAGGAAGTACTTTCCTCTGGTAGTCTGACCAAGCGGTGTGTTCTAATTTCTTCAACCGAAAAACTCTGTTCCACTGAGGGTTTATCTCCTACTTAATCTCTCAAGTTCTGATTTTATTTGGTTTCCAGGATGATGATGTTGGATGAAGAGCAGATTTCTTTTCGTTCAGCTTCTATGTTTGATAATGTTGAAGATTACTCTCATCAAATTGCTGAAATGATTGGACTGAGGAATGAATCAAACTTCATACAAGCTGGGGTTAGTGACAATATTTCATTCATAAAGTCGTAGTGCTAACAGCACTGCAGTTTGGAGGTTTGGATACAAATGCAACAGTAATCTGCATCAGCAGGTTTATTAATAACTATTGTTATTTATGTCTTCTTGTTGCAGGTAAGAACCATTTTGGATATTGGATGTGGTTATGGGAGCTTTGGAGCACATTTGTTCCAGAAACAACTTTTAACTATGTGCATTGCAAACTATGAAGCTTCAGGAAGTCAAGTACATCTTACCCTTGAGCGTGGCCTTCCTGCTATGATTGGTTCTTTTACTTCGAAACAGTTACCATTTCCTTCTCTTTCCTTTGACATGCTTCATTGTGCACGCTGTGGGATTAACTGGGACCAAAAAGGTACCAGTTTTAATTTACAATTAAATAAGCTATTAAAGTGATGCATCTGTGTGTCAAGAAAACATGATATCAGTAGATTTATTTTTCTCAGAATTAAATTATTACCTCCTATAGTTTGATGTATCAATATGTTTGCTATGAAAACTTACTGTATTGTTGTGTACCTGCATTACTGGTGCAGATGGTATGTTATTGACTGAAGCTGATAGAGTTTTAAAGCCTGGTGGGTACTTTGTCTGGACTTCACCTCTTACAAATGCTGGAAACAAAGAGAATTTGAAAAAATGGAACTTCGTCCGAGGTTTTGCTGAAAATATCTGTTGGGAGATGTTGTCTCAACAAGATGAAACTGTAGTGTGGAGGAAAACTGCCAAAAAGAGTTGCTATACTTCCAGGTAAGACTACTAGCATACTTATTTTATCTGTTATCGATACCATTGTGGCTGGTTGGATTTTGGAAGGGGTACCATGTGATATGCGCTTTCATTCCCAACCAAATATCATTTCAGCATATTGAATTCCATAACCCTAATGTTCTGCGCGCAACTTCTTTTGTTCTTTTTTTGTTTTCAGGAAGCCTGGTTCAGGTCCTTCGATCTGCAATAGAGGCAGTGATGTTGAATCTCCTTACTATCGACCACTCCAAGCATGTATAGCAGGAACACAAAGTCGCCGGTGGATTCCTATACAAGAGAGGAAAACTTGGCCTTCTAGGCCTCACTTGAGGAAAAAAGAGCTTGCAATTTATGGTATAATTACCACCATCTTCTGCATAGTTCTATGTTAACATGTGTAGTCTAAGAACTCTTGCCGTATGATACACGTGTCTGGTATGAATTTTCTCCTGTATTTCATCAGGTCTTCATCCAGAAGAATTCACAGAGGACAGTGAACGCTGGACAACTTCAGTCAGCAATTGTTGGTCGCTTCTGTCACCACTAATATTCTCAGATCATCCAAAGAGACCAGGAATTGAGGATCCTTCTCCACCTTATAACATGCTCCGGAATGTGCTGGACATGAATGCTCATTTTGGTGGTTTTAACTCTGCACTATTGGATGCTGGGAAGTCTGTGTGGGTTATGAACGTGGTTCCAATAAGTGGGCCTAATTACCTGCCAATGATTCTTGACAGGGGCTTCGTTGGTGTGCTGCATGACTGGTAATTCTATTGTCTACCAGCCATCTATTTGACTTCGTCCTTGCATAGCTTCTCTGTTATTTTCTTATTCTACCTGGGAACTTAGAATTTTAACAAATCTGAAAAATTGTCAAGAGCATTTTGAAGCAAATGATCTGGCAAGAGCATGTTCTCGCTTAGGTTCTAAAAATATTACTTCGATCATTTCCAAGCTTATGCTAATTATGTAAGAAAGATAATGGATTGATGTATGAATATGTAGTTGTTCTGAAAAAGTTCAATGCTTCTGATGTACCATATACTGATTAGAGAAATACTTGTCAGGTGCGAAGCATTCCCAACATACCCTAGATCTTATGATTTAGTGCACGCAGCAGGGCTTTTATCCACTGAAACTGCTCGGCAGCAGCGAAGGTGCACCTTGCTGGACATATTCACCGAGGTTGATCGATTACTCCGCCCAGAGGTACTCATTTTTCTCATTTTAGATCTTAATAGTTTATTGTTGTGGCTAAGGGTGAGAATGATTTTATTAACCCACCAAAAATGTGACATTATCATGCATTATCAACTTTTGAACAACTGCATATTCATGTTCTGAATTATTATTTACATTCTGTATTCCGGGATACTGTCATGATCAACTAAATAATCACCTTGCGGTTGAGTCAGATGGATTTCGTGTTCATCTCTTACCTGCAGATATGTAGACTATAACTAAATATGCCTCTGGAATCAACTCCGTCGTCTTCTCAAGGGCTTCAGTAACTAAAATGTTTTGTGTGATGCAGGGGTGGGTGATAATACACGACACAGCTCCACTCATAGAATCAGCAAGAGCTCTGACTGCTCGGTTGAAGTGGGATGCACGAATCATCGAACTCGAAAGTAGCAGCGACGAGAGGCTCCTCATCTGCCAGAAACCATTCTTCAAGAGACAAGCAAGCTGATTACAAGTCTCACAAAACGATCCTGCGAAGTTAGACCAAACTATGCACATTCATTTTCCAATGTTTTATCAAAAGGATCATAAAGCTCCCGTATATTAGACGAATCACAAATTTTGAACAGAAGAAAGAAACCAGAAACCTGGAAACAGAGAAGGCAAGCAAAACTAAACAGATTGGTGATGCAACCACAAACTCCTTTGAAGCCGTAAGGATTACAAAGGGCCATGTAATTACCCAGTGGACATGCCGAGCAAACCAAAAAATACAGCATCAGATAATTTTTTTTCTTCAAATATTTTCATGCAATGGCAGATCAAAGATCATGAAGATGACTGCAGATTAAGCTTCGTCATCTTTGATGTAGTATATAAAACGAATGCTTGGCAGTTAATTAAGAATAACTTATAATTTGTTTTATCACCAGACAACCTGTCCTGTATGATTGGAGTGAAGCATAGTTTTCTTGAAAGAACCATTTTAGGTTGGCTGCCATTAATGGCAATGCTAACATACACGAAAGTACACAAACATTGTAGCATGAAGAAGCTGCAATTCCCTTCGTACCATTCCTCCTCAACAGTCATTTTCTTACTTATTATTTCATTATTATCGGATTTTACTTTCAAATTCATGAAGGAAATCGATAATCAGAAACTGAAATTATTGTTACAAAAAAAAAAAAAAACAGCTTCAAAAGAAAAAATTAATTGAAACGGTGAAGTTGGGGACCGCGAAGGTGGGCTGCACCTCGCAAGTTGGCTAACCAGATAGCCCCATGAACTCGACTGGCCAACAACAATTTAGCCTAACCTAACAATTCCGAAACGCCATCGTTTCACCCACTCATAATCCCCGCTTTCTTTAAATATTTTTTTATTTTCTTTAAATTTTATTAATATATCATACCAATTAATAAATAAAAACTCACCCTGCTTAGGCATGAAAGGCGTGGGAGGAGGCTTGGAAATAATTCCCCAACCTCGTCCTTCTCATTAAAAATTAAAAAAAAAAAAATATATATATATATATTAATATCAATTATTTTGTATATTTATCTCCAAATATTAAAACATATATTTTTTAAAAATGTATAAAATATACATTCAGACGGAACCAGGAATATAATCTCTGCTTTTCTATTTAGAAGCTTGGATTTATATTATTTTTTTCCAAAAATAAAATAATAATAATAATAATAATAATAATAATAATAATAATAATAATACGATATTGTCTTATTGTAAAATCAGATTTGATTTTATTAAATGCTAAAATGCGCCTGGTTGGCTCATCTACCTTCCTTTTGCATTTTCTTCCTTTCCTTCTAATTTTTTAGCCATCCCTTTTGGTTTCTGTTAGCTTCTCAATTTCCTTCTTTTTTCTAATTTTTAAAAATTATTATTCAGGGATTTTTCTCCCTATCTTTTTTCCCCCAATTATGGTATCTAGGGTTTGGCAATGGCGGCTTCTGATGTTGTTTGTGCTCCTCCTGATTCCATCCTGTTTATGCTCCGTCACTGCCGACCCTAGTGGTACGGTTTTCATGTGTCCTAGAGAGTCTCTTTTGGACTCGCTTTTTGGATTTCTAGATCGGAACTGCGTCGTTTATGCATCGCATGATTCTCCCGCTTTCTGTGACGTTACCGAGGTATAACTTCCTTCTTGTTTTCCCCTATTCTTCTTAATTCGTGTCATGAATTTGCGGCTGTATTCCTATTATCGGTTTGATGGAAAATTCTTCTCTGTGTCTGTTTAATGGAAGCCAATGAAATTGTAATATTTTCAACCACTAGTAATCTTTTGTTTCTATGGCAATTGTCATTTGTAAACAATTTACTCAACTCTGTTGGGATTCTGTTGTTGATGGCAGAGA
Organism: Dalechampia spathulata; assembly: GCA_948192965.1. Classification (NCBI taxonomy): domain Eukaryota; kingdom Viridiplantae; phylum Streptophyta; class Magnoliopsida; order Malpighiales; family Euphorbiaceae; genus Dalechampia; species Dalechampia spathulata. Next base: position 9,229 of record CANYBF010250719.1, on the reverse strand, counting down.
TGCCTTGTTTATCTTTGTTTTTAGTGATTATTATTGAGCATGAAAGTGGTCAGAGGCACATGGTTTCGTATTGTTTGAATTTAATCAGAATGAGATTTTCTTTTCCTTTTGAAGGGCGATGAGGTTTCCTTACAGAAGGCTCTGAATTTGGTTCACAAAAACAAGCTTAAATATATTGCTGTGCTCTTCTACGCTTCATGGTGCCCTTTCTCTAGGAATTTTAAACCTACTTTCTCCCTTCTGTCTTCTCTATATCCCTCCATTGCTCATTTTGCGATTCAAGAGTCAGCAATCAGGCCCAGGTTTGTTAATTCAAGACCCTTCTTCATAGAGTTTTTTTTTCAGTTCCATTTTCTTGTTGTGTTGTGAATGCCATATTGTTGGTTCCATAGTTGAGTATGACAATGATTGTTTTCTGCAGTATTCTCTCAAAGTACGGAGTTCATGGATTTCCGACCCTTTTCCTTTTAAATTCTACAATGCGAGAGCGTTACCAAGGTTCCCGAACTCTAGGTTCTCTTGTTGCCTTTTATTCTGACGTTACAGGTAAGGGTTTTCTACTAAACTTCTGTTTTAATAGTTCTGGGATATCCTTCCTGCTTGATGAAGGACAGTTTGTTGTTACTATTATACTTCATGCGATTTGTATAAGAACTTCACTCAACTCGCAGTCCCATGTTAATTAGAGTCATTTGTATAACTTACCCTTTCCGTTTAGGCTGATGTTTGGTTATATTTTTGGAAAAATATGTTATGAGCAATTTTCCTCCATATTTCTCTAATGCAGTCATTGTAGAATCTGTTAATGTTTGTGCAACTGCATTTCTATTGTGGGATCACTTGTTTTAAAAGCATACTGTACTTTAGCATGGTGCACCACAATATAGATCTTATGACTGTCATTTCTTGCCGTACTTTCTCAATGTTCTTTCCTTGCAATATATTTAGCAATTGAAAATATATTTATTAATTGGAATCTAATGAGCATGGTGCTTGGTTGCTTGTATGTAGGCGTGAACAATCTATCATTGGATAAAGGATCCCTTGAAAAAGTTGTACGTCCATCAAATCATGAGAAGCATGATAGTAATGACCAGGAAAGCTGCCCATTCTCATGGGCAAGATCACCAGAGAACTTGTTTAGACAGGAGACATATTTGGCTATGGCGACAGCATTTGTGCTGTTGAGATTGATTTATTTATGTTTCCCTACATTGCGTGTTTTGGTTCAATTTGCTTGGATAAGGCACATTCGGAACTTGAGACCTGGAAGGTTATTGGAGCGCCCTCGGGCTTATCTAAATGGAGTAATGCAGGTTTTTAATTTTCTTAATGAGCCTTGCAGGAAACGTAATTTACAAGGAGCGATGAACGCTAGGGCATGGGCATCCAAGTCCCTCGCTAGTGTTTCAATAGGGGATGCGAGCACCAGTAGGGGTTCATCGCTAAGTGACTGTCACTGAAACTTTACTGACATGGGATTAGATATTTGATATTCGTAGAAGGGTTCGCTTTGCGTGTCTGTTATGAAGAAATCCATATTCAGAACCATCTTGACGTCTCGGTCTGGGGGTGGAATGTTGTGACTGAATTATGGTCGACATTGTAGCTTATATATCGGTCTCATTTGTTCATGACTTGGCAAACGATTGATATTGCCAGACAAGAAGAAATCAATAATTGAAATCCAAATTGTAGTATATACCATTAGTGGGGCTACTTGTGGACAGTCTCATTCATTGTTTTCATTCCAAGTCGCTGGTTGCTTCATATGGCTGGAACAGATACCTTTCTTAATTCCTCCTGCAACTCCTTCCTTGCATGCCTCCCTTCCCTTGTACCAGGGAAAAGAAGGGTGATGCATTGAAGTGTTGACTGGTCCCTGTTTTAGTTGACTGCAATTAGCCCCTACATTTCACAATTCCCAAAATCATTTATGTCCCGTTGCTTTCTCTCCTTCGATTTGTTGGATTAATGTAATTCCCGAATTCAGTTGAAGCAGCTAAGAGCGTGTATCCATGTATCTCTATTGAAACATTGTCAACAAGAATCCAATTTCATGGTCGAAAGTTAGTTGGCCAATCTTTTACAAGCATCTTATCTTAAATATGAACCAAAACTAAAACAACACATTAGTGTCACGCAAAGAGTCGGAAAGGGAGCACAGCGGCCGGAATGATATTTATGCTTGAGGCATGATGCCGCTTATACGGTGCAGGAAGCATGTCGCTACCCACAAAAGCCAGGCGGAGAAAATGACATAACCGAAACATTAACTGCGATCCTTCACGGCTGGCGTGCAAGGGACCATCCGTCAAAGTAGGTTGCATTGTGGTCTCTTGACTCCATGTGCAGTCACCAGCAAGGATTCAATACATGGAAATCAGTCAATCTCTACCGTGCCAACATCCTTTTTCACAATCTGCAAAAATGAATTTCAGTTTCTGAATACGATGAGAATGCATAGTTCATATTGCATTTATCTGAATAATTGCTAAGATTAATTTTCCCAAGCACCAGAGCAATCCCCCTGCTCTTTAAACTCGGTCATTTATATGCACATTCCTTGGTAGAACAACGTAGATAAAAGAAAAGGATGGGCATTGAATTGTGAAGTTGATGCTCAACCAAATACCTGTGTTATGTATTCTTTAATTCTTTCATTAACTGGGCCATCCAGAGCCCTCTCAGCAAGTTCATAGACAAGACCACTACCTTCAGGACCATTAACTTTGTCTTTCTGCAAATATCTGCATGGAAGGGCACGAACATATAGACATAAAGCAATTATATAGAGCAACTGTCACAATAAAGTTGCTACATATGCGCCATCCATCCATCTCATAATTCTAACCTTTGCTGGACTAACATCTCCAATGCCTGCTTGATGTTTCCAAGGACAGGATGGCTTTCATCAGTTTCATGTAACCCCATTCGCTGCAAGTGATGCCAAAGATTTTCTGCACAATATGAATGTATAAGATTACTGTAGACAATCACATAAAGGATATGACATAACGGCTTAACCAATGTTTACTGCCGCAGTTGCATGTTATATGAAAGTTCAATTACAAAAACGTACCCTCAGGGATTTTGCCTCCCGAAAGGTGAACAATACTTATTACTACGAATGTAAAACCAGTTAGATGTGTAGTGTTTACATCCTCAACATATTTCTTGTACACATCGGTTGGAAGTTGACTGATGAGAACATAGGATTTAGCGTCAGTAGTACCTGCAAATGATGAATCATATTAGGTCAACACTCAAACTAATAGAAAAAGGATAAGGACGAGTATTACCTAGCACCAGGCGTACTACTTAAGCCAATTTACTTTATCTTAGCATGTTACATAGAATCATACAGTATATTCACCTAACTAATTTAACCAAACATCAGCAAGTCTGAATCAGAAAATATATCCAGTAACTTTTTATTGCTAAAGCTCAATATGTGGATTGAATGATATCTGTGTGGTGAATAAGTAGAAGGTCCACGGCCCATCAGGAACTGCAGCATATTGTAGAAACAGCAAGAACAGCAAAAGATGGTGTGATTATCGATAACTCACTCTAGCTTTCAATTATATCCAATTCAACATGCTTCATACTAGCAATGGATTTGAGCAACTCTGCTAATTTAGTCTCACGATCATATATACACATAAAAAGTCAGGAAAATTTTCCTGCCAATCAACCGGAGCAATTCAAAAAGTGACCACTTCAAAGCATAGCAACCTCAGCTCAAGTGATTATATTGAATCACGTAGTTGACAAAATAAAATTTCAACTTTTTCTAAACCTTTAGGGTTAACACCATACAAAATTCAATCAATTCCAAATTCGCAAGCAATTGAGCTCTTTGATCAATCCCAAATCCCCCAAAAGGATGTGATCATTTGTTTCCTACGACATAGAAATACTCAACAACCAATTAGGTCATCAAAAATTTAAACGATGAGCAAACAATTTAATACTTGGCTGATTATTGGAGGAAGAAGGACGACATCTTTGAAGCTCCCGCATTTCGTAGCCAAAAATGGTAGAGAGCTTAGCTGTAGCCTCATTAATAACAAAAGCAGGGAGCAATCTCTGGCGATAGCTTTTAGTGACAATTTGAGTAAGCTCGTCTCTCTTAATAGGACAGCCAGAATTTTGGTGCGTTTTGAAAAGCACGTAGCGTATCACTTCCGCTACAAGCTTCTCTTTTTCTTCTTCTGAAATGTTTATCTGCGAAAAATCTTGACTTGAATTTGCCATCCTGCGTTCAAAAAACCACGCGATTTCAAATTAATCATAAAAAATTCCGAATTGTTAGCCCTAAAGGAAAAGAGAAATCATGGAAGAATTAAATTACCAAGTAGTTCAGCTGACACAGCGAGAAATCAGTCTCGGTGTTGACGGAATTCAGAAGCTGAAAACCCTAACTTGTGTTTGGTTGAAAGAGGAATTTTGATGTGACGGGAAAGAAAATCTGGAGCGGGAGGAAGAGAATGGCGGGAAGGGAAAGGAGCTGTTGTGCTGTCGGTAAAAACAGGAGAAAAGTTACTGCGGTAATTTTGTAGTAAGTTAATCATATTATTTATAAATTATTTTATAGTAAATGTATTGATTAATTTATATATTATTTAAATTAATTATATTAAAAATATTATATTAAATTATTTATATTAAATTATAATTAAATTTGAATTTAAATTTTTAATATAATTAATATTTTAAATAAAATTTAAATTAATTATATTTATATAGATGTATATAATTCGAATAGGATGATGATGGAGAAAATAAGGCTTGAACTATCATCACAATTTTCATCTCAGTAAAACTGACCGTTCAACGATTCGGTATGTGTCGTGTCAAAGTAAAATAATAAAAAAAGGTTAAAAATAAATTAAAAGTGACGGCAAAAGATTAAATTTGGGCCCCACGAAAGATAATGACGAATGTACCCCACAGCCCTTCATCAGACGTACAACAGTTTTTTTGTCATGGTCAACCTTCAAATCATGCAAGCGGGTAAAAGAAATAAAAAATATCTTAATTTTCTCATCCAACGATCGGTTTTTCTGCCAAACCCTAACATCAACGGCTGAAATTCCTCTATCGACCCCTCGACTTATCGTAAATTCTCGACCGTCCATCACCCACTACAAACCCGAAATCCAACGCTCATCTCTCTAATAGCCACACCAGTAAGTAATTTCCTCTAATCCACCAGCAAAAAAAAAAAAAAAAACAGCTCTGCCAGAGAATTTCTCATTTGCTGAAATGGAGAAAGAGAGGGAGCAGCAAGTTTACTTGGCCAGACTTGCGGAGCAAGCCGAACGATATGACGGTATTTCCTCCATGGAATCAGAGTCTCGCTTTCTTGTTTCTCTCTTTTTATTTTTTGAATTTTTTTGTCTGTTGACTGGTGTTTATAATGGACAATTTGAAGTAATTTTTATTGCTGTAATATGATGATTCTGTGCATTTTATGTGGAGTGTAAAATTAGATGTTTGTTTTTTGCTTGATTTTGTTTTTTTGTTAAAAGATTAGTTACCGCTCCAGCAGTTTTTGGAGACCTAATTGACCTGACATGCAGTTTAGTTTTCTTGGTTATTAAAGAGTAATTTAGATATATCTTTTAGGAATTCAACTTGTTTTTTGTTTATTTATTATATACATATAGTATATAATTTGCCTGAAGTTCATTTTTTCCTGTCATTTTTATTAGTAATTGATGTCTGTTGTAAATTAGTGCATAGGCATTGAGCTTGATTCTTTATTTGCTTAATTTTAGAGATGGTTGAAGCAATGAAGAAAGTAGCTAAGCTGGATGTGGAGTTGACAGTGGAGGAGAGGAATTTGGTGTCTGTTGGTTATAAGAATGTGATTGGGGCAAGAAGGGCATCATGGCGAATTTTGTCTTCTATTGAACAAAAAGAAGAGACTAAGGGTAACGAACAAAATGTTAAGAGGATTAAGGAGTACCGTCACAGGGTTGAAGATGAGCTTGCAAGGATTTGCAACGATATATTATCTGTGATTGACCAGCATCTTCTTCCCTCCTCGACTACTGGGGAGTCAACTGTTTTTTACTATAAGATGTGAGGTTTTCATTTACTCATGGTTTGACGTTTTAGTTATTTTGAAATGATTTTGAACGTGATCTTATTTTGTCAGGATTTTTATACGTCTAAAAACTTTACAATGATACAGTATGGAGATTTTGAACATGTTAGCTTTAACTTTAAAGACATCGTGAAGATTTAGTATGGGAAAGCTGTGGGAGTTCTGTAACGATGATGTTCATTTGGGTGTGCAGATATCGGTCATTAATGGGATTTATTATAAAATTTTATTTGGGTTCTTTCTTTTTGTGTTATTTTATCAACAATATTATGCTTTAATTAGGCATGGAATACACATGTTTTCTTCTAGTTGCTATACTCTTCCATTTGATGAGGATGTCCGCGCTCCAAATTTCTGATTGTTTCTTTTTGATGCTTGTATGCATATTCTCTTTGGAGCAGGAAAGGAGACTATTATCGTTATTTAGCTGAATTCAAATCTGGTGATGATCGTAAGGAAGCTGCAGATCAGTCCCTTAAGGCTTATGAGGTATTTTTTTCATCATTTTAGTAGGATGCTCGTTTTCTTACATTATACTCTCTTGTAAATTATTAGCCTTTGCGTAAAATAATTCTTCTTTTGTCATGCTTCAGGCTGCCACCTCAATTGCAGCATCGGACTTGCAGCCTACTCATCCTATCAGGCTCGGCCTGGCTCTTAACTTTTCTGTATTCTATTACGAGATTCTGAACTCTCCTGAAAGGTTATTCTCCTACTTGCTCTCATTCGCTCTGTCCAATTCCCAGAAACTATTGCGCACTTCTTTCCCTTCTGCTGTGGTATCATATTTTTGAAATACCATTTGGGCTGTGCAGGGCCTGCCACTTGGCCAAACAAGCATTTGATGAAGCAATAGCAGAACTTGATAGCCTCAATGAAGAATCGTACAAGGATAGCACCCTTATAATGCAGCTTCTGAGGGATAATCTTACTTTATGGACATCTGATCTGCCAGAGGAAGGAGGTGAATACAATCCTATCTCTTTGGGAAGAAGTAGCCTTGTGTTAAATTGAGGATTCATTTTTTTTGTCCATTTTTCTTATAAGATTTGGTAGCAATGCTTCATAAATAGTGTTGACATGCAGACATTATCTTGGTTTTCAATTTTATTTCTTGTTTAATAGTGAAAGAGGTTCTAGTGTGCAGTATAATACACAAATTTTGAATTTCATAACGGCCACTGATCTGTTTTCTTCAAAATGTTAATTTTGCAGGTGATCAATCTAAAGGAGATGAACATCAAGCAGAGGTAAGCCAAAACTGATTGTTACAAATATTTATCTAATTACAGATTACAAAGTTGATCATGCTGTGAACTACTGTAATCGAGAGACTAAGTTGATTGAGATGGAGAGCATTGAAGATGTGCTCGTTTTTACTAGTCTCTTTGTTTACTGGGGGTGTGATAGCTCATAATTATACTTCTAATGATTTATTTTGTATAACTACATTTGTTATTTTCTCCTCTACCGACTACATTGGTGAATATTAATGTTGCAGAATTAGTCAGGACCGAAGAGAGATTCCTGCAGATGGGTAGACGGAAGGACGAAACGTTCGTACTAGTAGTAGTAGTGGTACAGGATACGGTGGAACATTGGATTGTATCTATTTGTTCTGTGCAGATGTTTGCAAGACTATTATTACACTCTTGTTCGCGTGTAGAAACATAAATTGAACTTCCTAGTTGAATGTTTTAAGGTATGTCTTCTTTATTCCATGGCTTTAGTCGCTTCTAACAATATCAACACCCACATTTGGTTTGTCTTTCCAGTTTAGGATTGATTTACTAATGAATTGGGCATCTTAACCAGGAAAGTTAATCTTATCCGTCAAAGTTCATATGATTTTATCATCTTCTTTTGAATAGTAAAAAGTTGGCAATTCCAATAGAACAAAATTCGCTTTGCATTGATTTGGATTTTATGAAATTTACAAATGTAGTTAATATCTTCAAAATATATCACTTTGTTGATGTGGGTGCAAAATAAGCACTGAATTTAATATTAGAGTGAGAATGTCAAGTCAAACGGCCTAAAATATTGTTATTTACTAAAATACACGATTCCAGTTTTATTAACAAAAATACGGTTATTTTATTAATTATTTTCAAAATTACGGATCACTTCAACTTATATTTATTTACCATTATATCTAACTTGGATTATAAATATTTGCCATTATATCTAACTTTATTTCATACTTTATGCATCCTTTTCTCCTTTATTATATATTTCTTTTAAATTAATAATAATAATATTATTATTATGTTATTTAATTATATGTTGATTTGTCCTTCTTAAAATTTTTTATTTAATACTATTTTTATTTATATAATTCATCATTATCTTTTAATTTATTTGATAAATTTTATCTTATTGAAAGGAATAATTTTTATAAAATAAGATTCCTTATATTTTTTATCATGATTTTTCTTACTAAAATGTATTTGATATTGATAATGCTTAAATATAAAAAATATGTTTATTTTAAATTAATATTTAAAAAATTATAATTTAGATTTTTGATTTCAAATGTTTGAAAATACATGTTTTAAATATTTGAAATACGTATTTATTGTTGATCAATCATTAAAATGATCAATAATAATTCATATTGATTAATACATTTGATCAACTATCAACAAATTAATATTTATAAGTATGTGTATATGAATCATATAAAAAATATATGTTGACATTTTATTTATATTTATATTTTAAAAATATATGCGGATATTTTATTTACATATATGTTTATAAATTTAGCTGAATGATAAGAAATGATTATGTTTTTACTTCAGAGGATGGATTTGTACAAATTCATCTGTTCAAATAGTAACAAAACTTGATTTGAATGATTTCATATTAATGGCTAAATTGATTAAGAAAATAAGTCATAATTATTACAAAGAATTTGTGTGATCTAATAATTTTTTTATATATTTTTTGATAATAATTTTAGGTATTGTTGCATGTAATGTAGGATCAATGATTATAGAAGTAAAGGTTTAAAAAGAATTAATAGAATTTTCCTAAAAATAATTAAGCCTTTGAATTCAAAAATAATGTAAAAAAGGGGATATATGTTTTGTTAGGAATGTTCAAGAA
>CANYBF010250605.1:0-14577 GCA_948192965.1 Dalechampia spathulata | reverse complement strand
TAGATCTAAGTAATTTTTGTGAGTTTTTTAGGATTTCAGATTTTAATCTCTTTTTTTGTTTATCTTTTATGCCAAAGGAAATAAAATCTCTTTAAAAGATCCAAGAAAGAAAAGAAGAAACCTTCTACCAAAACCCTAGAGAGAAAACCCGTTTTTTTTATGCCAAAGCCAAAAAATGCCAAAAGTCTCTGCAGAAATGATGATCCAAAGCTTTTAAAGAATCTGCCCCGGGATCATATGCGATCGCATATGTTTGGAACATATGCGGCGTGTCAAAAACATATGCAATCGCATATGTTTGTGACCGCCGCATATGTTTAAAACATACGTGGCGTGAAACATCCTAAGATGGGCCTGAATTGGCCCAAAATGGCCCGAAATGGTCCCGAATCAATCCTGAAGTTAATCCCAATTATTTACGAAGGCCGTGTGGTGACGGGGAGTCCCGTTTTTCTAGTCAAATCTAAGCGGTCCAAATTTAAGGTGCGACAAATAGGCCTGTTATCCTCTTCTAAATTGATCCTGTGCATGACCATGTCTGGGCTGATTCCCTTAATGTCTGACAGCTGCCAGCCCAAAGCTCAGATGTACTTTCATACTATCTTGAGCAACTTGTCTTCCTGCACGAAGGTAAGCTTATTAGATATAATAATTGGTAATGTCTCATTGTGACCTAGAAAAGCATACCTTAAGTGTTTGGGTAGGACTTTCAATTCTAAAACTGGTGGTTTTTCAATGGAAGGGGGAGTAGGGTTAGCATCTCTTACCAGAATTTCTACTTTAGGTGACTCACTACATCCCTCACTTATTATCTCAGACTCCTCTACTATTGTGACATTCTACACTTCTTCATTCATGACAGTGGACATGCATTCATCAATTATGTCTACTTTCATGCACACCTCACCTTCCATTAGCCGTTTCATTGCCTTCTTCATACTAAACTCTAGTCGCTCTTCACCAATCCAGAGAGTGAGTTTTCCTACATGTACATCCACTAATGCTCTTTCTGTGTTCAGGAAAAGTCTTCCTAGAATCAGGGAGCAGTTGACATCCTCATTGTAATCTAGCACAACTGTGAGCGCCGGTTTCTACCGGAACCCAGAGTGAGGCTTATGAAAGTCACAGACCGGGGACCGTACTTGGAGCAAAAGCATAGTCTTCCTAAAGGGTTCCCTTAAGGAATGATACGGACTCAAAAGAGTCGCAAGGAGTCACCACCAGATGGTTCTGGATTGGTCCAACTGACCCGTAGCATGAGTGCTAGTTAAACCCTTCAGAGATTGGGTTTGGGTGGTGGAGATCTATTCTATGAGTTTCCAAAATCAATTTTACCATTATAGTTGGAATTAATTGTTCTAAGCAGGCAAGCATACGAGCGTAAATGTAAACACATAGCGTGTCATGTGAATTGGTGTTGCAAGGTTGCACGTAAAATGACATATAAAGCTATATGACATTTAGATGGCATGGCATGTGCATGTCATGTGATATAGCAATAAAAGTAACATGGCATATGCATGTTATGTGAGTATGAATGACATATCATATGCATGATATGGCAACCTAATATGTAAGCACATATTATGGCAAATAGCATATTACGTTATGCGTTAACATTTTAGGGATTGTTTTAGAGTTGGGCGTATAGCGTATGTATAGCGTATGTATGATGTGTATGATGGATGGCATACCATATGCATGATATGTTATATGATGAATGTAATATATGGCATATTCATGTCATGTTATATGCATGACATACCAAATGTATGAATGCGAGATGATGCATGACATGGCATATGCATGGCATGTGTAGTAGAATGTGCTTATGTCATATAGCGTGACATGTGAAATCATATGCATGACGTACCATATGCATGGCATGTGAGCATGATTACATACTATATGTATAGCATGTGAGGTGAATGAGATACCATATGTATGGCATATGGGATGAATGACATACCATATGCATGGCATGTTAGGTGAATGACATACCGTATGTGTGGCATGTGGGGTGAATGACATACCATATGCGTGGCATGTGGGGTGATGAATGGCATGGCATAGTGATGCGTATGTGAATGTGTATTCAACATAGTATGTGTATGGCATACTGTATGGCATGTGTTATGACATACGTCGTGGCATTGTATATGACATGGCATGGCATATATCTATGCATGATAAGGCGTATTGGTTGATTGAGCGTATTGGATTGCGTATTGGCGTATTGGCATATTTATGTATTTATACATATATGCATACAAAATACAATATGTTATGGCATACGGTATATGCATGGCATGCATAGTAGTATGTGCATGTGTCATGTGACATGATGACATAATATTTAGGCAAATCTAAATCATCCACGATTAAAAATAAAAAAGGCCGGTGAAAGGGGATCGAGGAAATTAGGGGATACAAATGAGATAGGGGGAATTAATTATTACATACCGAATAATAAATCTTATCCTATTACATAAACATCCTTGCATACATAATTTCCCGGGTATTAAGTAATACCCCTTCTTCCACTCGAATTGTATGATCCATAATGCACGATGAATTAATATGCAAAAATAAACAAATAAATTCATTAGTAGCAAATGAATTTTAGATTTAATTGACTAGTCTAATACCATTTAAAAGTATGAACCAAGAGTCAAAATCCAGTAATTATTAGGCAATAATTGTAAAAATAAACACGAGCCGGATAGTGTAAATTTATTTTAATAAAAATAATTTCAAGCAAAATTATTTTATTTGATCATGGAAAATTTAATTGGGAGTGCTAACATCATTTGGAATATTTTGGAGATAGCCCCTCAACCAATTAAAATCCAATCCTTTCAAAAACCGCATTTATACGAATAAAAATGGCATTTTATAGTAAAAATTAATTTTGAGGCCAAAATTAATTATGTTAAAATTATTTTATGACTTTTCCAGAATACTTGAGTTATTGTGAAACTCAAATACCACTAGATACGTCAAAATACGGCTAAAATATGACTTAAAATATGGTTTTTCTACAAAAATGTTAACTATGTGCGCCACACATGGGCAAGGTGTGGCGCACATAGCATGACATGTGGCACACATAGCTTCTGGATCTACACAAAAATGAAATCTATCAGTACATAAATAATCTACATATAAAATCCAGCAACTTTAAAGAAGACAGTACCTCCTTTTGACCTCGTTTCAGCCTCCAGATTGATGAACCAAACAATTAATTAAGCAATTAATTGAAATAATTAATTTTAAGGCTAAAATCAAGTAGATCTGGATGATTTATGATAGATCCAGAACCCCAAGTACATGGAGAAGCTACTGGAGTCACTGGAAAATTCAAAACCGAAGCGGTTCGGGAGCGGTTTGGGTTGAAATAGGGTTTTTCTGTGAAAACCGGGATCTATGTACGCTGCATATAGATCTATGTGTGCCACACATGAGGGATATGTGGCACACATAGAGGCATGTGTAGCGCACATAGCTTTAAAAACCGAAGCAAAACCGAAACTTTTTCAGCAGAAACCCTAGATCCAGCCCCGATCTAGGTAGATCGGACCCAAAACGGGCTTTAGCTCGAGGATTTGCATCCAAATCATGAAAAAAAATTTAAAGTTAAAATTATTTTAGATCCAGCAAGTTTTAAGGCAGATCTAGGGCACCCAAGGCATGGAAAGGCCTTGAATGACCCTAAAATGGCTAGATTGGGAAAAAAATTGAAGAAAACTGGAGCCTATATGCGTAGCATATATGCCTATGTGTGCCACGTATGTGCTACATGTAGTGCACATAGGTCTATATGCGCAGCATATAGACCCAAAAATTAAGAAAAACAGAAGGAAAATGAAGGAAAATGGGAAAATTACCTCTAGGCAGTGGCTTTTCTTCGTAGATCTGCTTTCCTTATGTGTTTTGGGAGCCTAACTAAAGCCAATTTGTCTCTAATTTCCTAAGAAAAATTAATCAAGTGTTTAATTAATTTTAGAAATTATTTTGGCAGAGTTTGGCCTTGCCTTTTGGCAATTTCAGGATCCCTTTCAGATGACCCCTAGCTCTATATTTATAGAGCAATTATTGGGCATGGAAATTTTGTAATTTTGGCCTGGATTTGAAAATTTTGTAAACAATGTGCACCAAATGTAAGGGAATGTGCGCAACACATTGCCTATGTGCTACGCACATTGCCTAATGTGCGCAGCCTATTGTTTGGAACCCGTTGTGTAGGGCCTACTGTGGTCACTTTCGGGATGCGTCCCGAAGCGTATAAGCATTATTCGACGTAAGGAATAACTTTGTAGAAGAAAGTTTTTCCAAATTCAATCCTAAGAAGGCTCCCGACCAAACATCTTTACTATGCAACGTGTGTAGCACATAAGGTAATATGCTACGCACGTTGCATTTCCGACCAATGCGCTCCACCTCGTACGGGCAAAATGGAATGTGAGCCATAGGTCCAAGAAAGTGTAAATGGTATTTTGAGAAACTTTGCAGTTATAAGTTTTCTCAAATTCGGCCCCGAACATCGAGTTTTGCTAAATGGGCCCAATTTGGGTCCAACAGGCCCATTAAGGCCAAAATGTGGCATACGGGATGCCGTGGGTCGTGCCTCACGTAGGCACTAGTGGAAATGTGTTCTACGCGTCAAGAACACTCAAATTGATGAATTCGGGCGGTGGGCCCGCTTGGGTACTATTCATGATGAATAGTACCTTTATGGCCCCCACAACACAAAAGGGCTTAAAAAGTGGCAAATAGCATGCCAAGTGCTCCGCCTCAAGTGAGGCAGCAGATAGGGAGTATTTTGTGCGTACAGAATGCATTAAAGCGGATAATAGTGGGAAGCGGGCCCTACTAGTGTTTAGCAGGCCCCACAGCACGGTGAGCCTATAGATGTGACATTTGGGATGCCACGTGATGTGCCTTGTGTAAGGCAGCAGTGAGATGTATTCTGTAAGTACAGAATACACAGAATTGGCTAATCGGGGAAAGCGGGTCCCGGCTACATACTATTCATAGTGAATAGTGACCTAGGTTCAAAATGCAATGTTTTGCATTCTGTGTACCCTACCATGTGTAGACAGGTGTGAAATGTATTCTGTAAGTACAGAATACACAGAATAGACTAGTAGAAGGTTCAGGCCCTATTAATGTCCTAGGTGGGCCCCACAGCTTAGTTGGCCCAGAAGATGGCATTTGTGATGCCAAGAGCTGTGCCTTGTGTAAGGCAACCTGGAATTATATTCTGTAAGTACAGAATACCCAGAATAGAAAATAGGGGCCGCGGGCCCCGTTATTGCTAGGTGGGCCCCGTTATTGCTAGTGGGCCCGGAATATGGCATTTGCGATGCCAAGCGCTATGCCTTACGTATGGCAACTGGAAAATATATTCTGTAAGTATAGAATACACAAAGTAGATTATTAAGGGTTGTAGGTCCCGTTTTTACCTAGTGGGCCCCACCTATGCACTATTCATAGTGAATAGTGCCCAGGGCCAAAAATGCAATACTTTGCATTTCAATTGTTTTGCCTTTCATAGGCAACAATGAAGTGCGTTCTGTATGTACAGAACACTCGGAATAGATGGCGGGTCCTGCTAGGCACCATGGTGGGCCCCATGAGTTCTAAGGCGTTCTGTGCACCAGAATACATAGAAGAAGACATAGAGGCCTACGCACATGATCGGGGTCGATATCGGGGACTAGAATCAAACTGAATCAACAGAAACCCGAACTTACACAAGTGTGAAAAGTCAGGGTCAACAATATTATCATCAAGTAGTTAAAGAAGATGCAAGGTAATATCAATATGTAAGACTTGGTGTTATCCACCCAACAACATTAATAGGCCATCATTACACTCTATAGTATGAGAATCTCTCCTTCTGCTACTACCTACAGTATGAAAGTCAATTAGTGAACCAAAAGTTGAAATCTAGTATGATTACTTTCTCTAAAGTTTATCTACTAGCCAAGGATATTTATCATTACATAGTACTCTTCATCAAGGTGCATATCATGAACTTTTTCACTCCATATGAACTTCTTCACTCCATATGTCATAAGGGTATTCATTGTAAGAGACTAGTTGATAATAAGAGTTAAGTTTGATGCATATTAGATCTTTTATACCAATTTTAATATTTTTATGCAAATATTTTAATCTCATTAATGCAAATGGAACATATATTAATGTACTTAGCCAAAAGTAATATTAATCTCAAACATAAAGCATGTTCTTTCGTTATTTCTTACTATTTTTTATCTAATATTTTTTGCAGTATAGAATCCTAAGTGTGGTACAATACCCATAGCTTGTACGCATCATCCATAGTAGATTTGACTACAAGAATCTCTATTGACATAATCCTACAATATGACTAGGTCCTCTCCACATGCTCCAAGATGCAGGATAGAAGTCATCCTCCCTCAAACTCCAACAACGATTGAGGAATAATTTATTTGTGATCATACTAATATCAGACTTTGGTAGGACTATAGTGAGTGTAGGCTTTAAATCTTGACAGTGGAACATAGTCGATGCATGCCTCATCGTCATATGTTGAATGTGTCACTAAGGATAAATCCACTTATCATCATCCTTATGGATGGCCCCATCCACTTAGCCTAGTTATTGAAGGTCAGTGTCATCACCTTGTGAAGATGTAGCCTCTCCTCATATGGCTATATTGTGCATATCTCTATAGATCACTTGCTAGTGGTACCAGAATCCCTAACTTCTTCTAAAGCTAGATCTATAAAATCTTATTAAAGGCTACTTATAAATCTTATAAGTTGAAAACCCAAGGGAGTTGAAAATCTTATAAAAGGCTACTTAGGAAAAAATTTAGAGCAATCCAGTAAGTTGAAAACCCAAGGGAGCAGTTTTAAGTAAAATTTAAGGTCTATAAAAAAATCAAATAGCCCGATGAATTAAAAATCTCATAAGAAGTGACTCATACAAAAATTATGGTAAAAATACATATTTTCTAAGTTGAAAACCCATAAAGGTAGCTTAGAAATCATACTTATAGCAGCAATAAACTACCATTGAAGAACTTGAACTATCCTTGCTTCACTTTATCTAGCCCAAGGATGGTCTATACTATGATCATTGGAAAAAGGGGTTTTACCTTGCTTCATTTAGTCTATCATTAGACCAATCATCAGATCTTTATGACTAGATGGCTTGATAAATAGAAACTATGCCAATAATCCAAATGCACCTACTCTTAATAATGAATGAGTAGTTACCAACTTGTAGCTACACAGTCAGAAGATAATGGTGAGATATACAAAGCCCTCTATAGTTAGTAATGACCTTGCTATGATAGGGGTGATGTCGAATACCCTAATCAAATACAGAATCACATCTCCAATAAGTACTAACATGGTGAGTACCATCATCAAGCTGCATGTGACCCCGAGGGTAATGATAAACTCCTCATACATTAAGCATAATTGTACATGTCTGAATCAAAAGACATGTGTTACCGATTCTTAGAACTGCATCACAAAATGTAGAATAGTAGAGTTGATGGAGACTCATTGGATTATCTTCAAATATTGGAGTCTAAACTTACTAAATTAGGCCCATTAAGTATCACCCTACTAGCAAAAAGTGAAACAGAAAGCAAATAATGATCTTTAAGTCATTGTCTATTCCTACAAGGAAGAACAAACTGGTTATATTTTGACAATGCAAAAAAATATATAAGCATTCTTACATAAGGATGAAAGCAATAAGCATTTGAGTTTCACTATCAAATCTAAAAAGATACATAGTTCAAGCCCTTTGTAGCATCCAAGATTTTTACATCCACAACTCAAATGTACTAGGCTCATTAACCATGTTAGGTTGTATTATTCTACACTTTTAATGTTCTACTATAGAAGCTATAGAGTTATAAATCCCATGCATATAGAGTCAGGCATTGCATCTACTCTATGCATCATCATTAATCAATTACTCCTCTTTAAAACTAGGGTTGTCAAGGACCTTAATGTTATATCACTCTAAGCAAGCAATCAACTAGGCAATGTTATTACCCATTTACTAGGTCATCCAGGATTATCGGTTCTGTTCCTTTTTATTTAAGCATCAACTCATCTTCATTCCATAATCATATAGATATATAAGCCATGCATTCATGTATAAATATCATGAATACAATCATAATAGATACATACCTAGACATCCTACATCTCAAAGTTATGATAGCGGTATAACTCTATCAACAATCATGTAGCATCAACCATGGTATTTTAAGGTACCTACACAGGTTAAACACGCTGGATCAATAGAATTAGAAGCATGCTAATACATTTCAATTACTTAAATGAGTGGTGTTTGGCTAATTAAATTCAATCTTATCCCTCATTCATAATAGGAAGGATATCTAATATGGGTGACCCAACTTATCATATGTGTAGATACGTAAATTTCAAAGTTACATTAGATGATCCCTCGGGAAACTCATAACTAAGAGGCATATTAGGACTACCGAGCTCCGATCTTGATGGTATCACTCTAGTTGCAGCACTCCGTGATCTCTCTAAGGTGCCACCACCTTGGGAACTCCCAACCACTTATGAACCATGGGGACCTCTCCTACCATTGAAAGAATTAATTCTAATACTAGATCAACTAACTCTCTCATGATGTTATGGGTAGGGCTTTCATCATGACCTAGAGTGAGGCTTGCGATAGACAATAATAGGGGCCTGCTTAGAGTGAAAGCAAAGTCTTCTCGAGGGGCTACCTCAAGGAATGAAAAGGACTTAAAAGAGTTACAAGATGTAGTTGCCATTGGATGGTTCTAAATTTAGTTCAACTAACCCTAGCATAATTGCTAAGTCAAACCCTTCAGAGACGGGTTCAAGTGGTGAAGATTTATTCCCTTAGAGTTTCAATTTCAATTTTACCATTTTAGTCGAGTTATTTAT
Organism: Dalechampia spathulata; assembly: GCA_948192965.1. Classification (NCBI taxonomy): domain Eukaryota; kingdom Viridiplantae; phylum Streptophyta; class Magnoliopsida; order Malpighiales; family Euphorbiaceae; genus Dalechampia; species Dalechampia spathulata. Next base: position 5,614 of record CANYBF010250605.1, on the reverse strand, counting down.
CCTAGGCAAGCATTTATAAGTATGAAATAAACACATAACATGATATAATATAGTAGTAATCATAGCAGATATATCATGATACATATGATATGGCAATCATGACATGGCATCACGATATCATAATCATGGTGAATATAACATGATATACGCATGGTATATTAGATAATGATATGATATAAACATGACATGGCATAAACATGGCATGTGAGATGACATGACATAATCATGATATGTGAAAGATGACATGGTATAAGCATGACATCTGAAAAATGACATAGTATAAGCATGAAATGTGAAAGATAACATGGCAAAAGCATGACATATGAAAGATGGCATGGCATAAGCATGACATGTGAGAAATGATATGGCATAAGGATGACATGACATAGCATACACTATATAGTAATGATAAAACATGCATAGCAGTGAAATGAAGCATAGCAGCACAAATGAAAACTAAAAATGTCTTAGAGAAAGGGAAAGATAGAGATAGGGGAACATGATGAAATGAACCTAAATCATACATGCCAAGGAAATCAAATAGAAGCCTATTCTATTATAAAGGATCTTCAATGATACAAAAATCTAAGATGACAAACAACATCTCCTCCACTCAAAAAAGCAACCTCGGGCAATACAAGACAAAATGCATAAATGGAAAATGCAAACAAGTAAATAATTATTAGGCAACAAGTGAGATGTAGGACTTGAATGACCAATTCGATACCATGTGAAAGCATGGATTAAGAGCCAAAGTTCAATGAATGTAATGGCAACACTCAGAAAAATGCAACAATAAACATGAGTCCGGTCATGAAAATCATGAAAAAGTAATCAATTTTGGGCAAAATCAATTAGAAGCATAATTGGAAGATTCTAAGATCACATATGGCATCACTTAAAAATGAATCAACATCCAATTAAGCTAATCATGTCAAGTAACAAATGAAACACAATTAAATAGCATTTAATTAAGAAAATAAGCAAATGAATTGATTTAATAGCAACATCAACATAAATTGATCATGGGAAATGAAATTGGAGGACTCTAATATCATCTAAAGCATTAATTAAAGATAGAAAATACATCCAATCTAAGTCTAATCATACAATTGAGATAAACATCAAATTAAAGAAGCATTTAACTTGAAAATTAATTTTGAAGCCAAAATTAATCAAATTGAATCAATGTGTGATGAATTTATATCACTAGGGTTACTATGATACCACTAATGCTGCTGAAAACTTTGATTAACATAAAAAAAAGTGAAAATGAGTGAAAATTACAAAATAGCAAAAAATTGACAGCTATATGCACCACATATAGAGTGATATGTGCCATACATAGGCTACATGTGCCACATATAATGCATTGTATATTGCATATAATGAGTAAAAATAAAAGTAAATCAAAATTTTTAGTAAAAAAATGAATGAAATCATAAACCCAAGCAAATATATGATTGTCACATATCACTCTAGCTATAAAAAAGCTAAGAATGCTATTGTTACATTCATGATTGAAGCCAATTAATGAAAAATCAAAGCAAAATCACAAACCCATAAAGAAATAAAGAGAAATGAGAAAGTAAGAGGCATTCTAATACTCACTAATGATGATTAACTTCTAAACTAGATTCTAAATGAGTTTAGGGATTTAATTATGGATCAATTAGTCTCTAATCCTAATTAGTAACTTAATTAAGTGTTTAATTAGGTGAAGAGTGATTGTGGCAGAGTTTGGCCATAATTAACAATTTTTGGACCTTTTTCCTATAAACATATGGCTTATATTTCTAGGTGTGGGTCATATGTTACTAAAAATTAGTAAACAATATGGGATTCAACAAAACTAAGAGGGATATATGCATAATATAGTGTAGGAAAAGGCTATATACGCAACATATAATAGTACATGTTCAGCATATCGTATTTCCACCCTATGTGTGCCCTCCAACCTAGGCACATTAGGATGTGTGCTCCATGCTCATCAAGCATCATATGTCCTACAAATGCATGGTAACATATGAAGCATGTTAGTTTTGCATAGGAAAAGGCTACACATCATGCATTATCTACTAAACATGTGTAGCATGTAGCACTATGTGCTCCATACATCAAAAAATACATGTTATATATTTCATCTTACGTAAGTAAAATGTAACATGTTTCGTATGTTTAGAGCACTCGTTGTAGGCTAAAAGACATGTATGCAAATCATGATCGATATTGGGGACTTGTACCAAGCTGAATCAAAGAAATCTAAAGTTATATTGCATGAATGAAAAGTTAGGGTCTACAACTGTCCTCTACAAATGGATAGCTCTACCAGCCCTAGTTGTCCTCTACAAGTGGATAGCTCTACCAACCCCAACAGTTGTAACTATATGAAGGTTAGGTAGTCCATTGATGACTCAAAAAGGAAATCTCACCTAAGAGTGCTAGTTAGTATAACCATAACTTTTGAGTTCAGAATATCACACAAGGTGGTGCAACAGACTCCATATTCCCTTTTAGCCCCAACTACCAGTTGATGATGCACTCTCCCAAGTAGAAGATTTGACACTTAGGGCTCTCTAAAATCTTGTAACGCTCATCCTTACAATCTAAACTAGTCACATACTTATACTATGATACCATGTTATACCATTGATCAGAGAAAACCTATTCCAAATAATAATAATATTAATAAATCAATCAAACACTTGTACATGTATTGTCTAAACTAATTCCATTTAGTTTTATGCTATCAAAGTTATTTGCTTCTTACTTGGTCCTAAGTCAGGTTGTTAAGATATTCACTCAACTCATCCATATTATGGTCCAACCTTTGTGAGAGACACACTACACATGCATGCATGAAAATCTAAGTGAAAGCCCACTTGGGATCTTAGGCTCTAGCAGTAACCAAACTCATAAGCCATGATCTACAAGATCAACGTAGTTAGTGATAAACTAAATAGAAGTCATAGTAATATTAAAATTAGTAGAATTTTGCTTACCTCAATGATTTACCAATAATCGATTAGGCCTCTTACAAAAATTTTAGAATTTTTAGATCTAATTTTTATGTGAAGTCCAATTTTTACTACCTATAATGTTTGAAAAATCTAGAATATTAATTATAATTTAGTAGATTGATACTTAAAAATTCAAGTATTTTCTCAAAATTAATTCAATATCAATTTTACTAATAAATTATGTTTCTTTATCTTGTCAAAGAAAAGAAGTTGATACTACAGACAATCCATTTAGTCAAACCTTTGACTACTAGTCAAGTCGTTGATCATAAAGTGTCAAACCCAAGCAGTGGATCATGAATGCTACTTTTAGAGATGTAAGGCATACATATGATAGCTTGAGCACAAGAACCAATAATCATTCACTATCAAACCAATAGTTGTTCATCACTAATCCAGTAGATGATCATCCTGATCTAGCAATGGACTAGTTGATCTAGTAAATCAGGTAATTAATTCATAAACCCTAGTAGTAGGCACATAAATGTAGTCTTTAGGTAATTCTTGATCCTTATAGTAAAGCCATCGATCTATTAATTGATCATTGATCAACATTCATCACTTGCCCAAGCATTAAGCTCATAGTGGCAGTATTAGGTTACGACCCTTAACATAAGCATTGATTGCCTCACCCAAGCATTGGGCTCTTTGTGGCAGTATTTGGTAGTAAGCCTTAGCAAGAGTGCCATACATCGATCAACATTTATTGCCTTGTATGAACATTAGGCTTCAATTAATAGTATTAGATTATAAGTCTGTGGGCAAGGCTTTTATCAAGACTTAGAGCGAGGCTTCTGACACATGGTAATAGAGGCCTGCTTAAATCAAAAGTACAAACTTCTTGAAGGGCCATCTCAAGGAATGATAAAGACTCAAAAGAGTCATAAGTTGAGAGTCACTATTAGATGGTTTCGAATTTGGTTCAACTGACCCATAACATGAGTGCTAAGTTAAACCCTTTAGAGATGGGTTCAAGTGGTAAATAAGCATAAGAAATATTTTCATTAATGATTTTCATAAATATTAAGTATAAAAAGACCTTAATTACAATATCCTTTGCCTACAAAATTATTATTTTTATCATTTTAATCTTGTTAGACTCAAACGACACTTTTAACCCCAATATTTCCTAATAGAGTCAAAGAAATCAGATTTTCCTTCATGATATGCACATATAGTACTTTGTTGAGAGCTAAAGTCTTACTAGATATGAGTATAAGAACATTTCCTTTACTAAGAACATTTGTAGCTCATGAATCACCTAAGTAGACATGTTCTTTACCTTAATCTATAAGAGTGTAAGAGGTAAGGACATATTTATTAGCATAAATATGTCTTGTAGCACTAGAGTCTACCATCCATTCTTTTACATTGGCCACTAAAAACGCTTGACAAATGACTATAATAATAATATCATATCCTTCAACCAAATTTTCTTTTAGCTTAAGATGATTGCTAGTTCTCATTCTCTTTCCTATACTATAGTGCATAGTGCATTAGCTTACTATAAACAAAATAAGTTTTCTTCTTCTTACAAGCAAGGTAAAAAAACACTTAAGAATGTAATAAGGTGTTTTAACATACCTATTGTGTTATCTTTTATCTTACACTAAGTGAGCTTTAAAAGTTAACTTCTTTGCTTTTGTAGCTTTCAATTTCCTTCTATTGATATCTTTAACTATAAATTCTTCTTACAAATTTTTATCTTCAAGTAGTTTATAGTATTCACTAATTTGAACTTTATGTCTTTGTTACCTATCATTTCCCATCCATAGAAATTTCTAATCATGAATTTTTTTCTATCCAACATCTTTGGTAATGTATTTAATGATCAAAGATTCCTAAAAGTGTGCTAAAAATAATATATCTACAAACGTTATTAGTGCATATCCATATTTCTATATGCTTTACATTAAAAGACTCAAGTGGCTTGGCATTTGATAAAGCAATAACAACTCCATGCATATTAAAAATAGAAGAAATACACTCTTGTTATCACTTGAATTTTTTACCATGAAATACTTTGATCTTCAAGATGTTAGGAAATAATTTAACATATAGAAAACCATGAATTATCAATAAGAAGTTAGAGGTGCTTATAAACCATCAAGCATAAGAAGGTCAAGTGTGGTCGGGGCTTTCACCGTGACACAGAGTGAGGCTTGCGACACACAGATTAGTGGCCTACTTGGAGAAAAAATGCAATCTTCTTGAGAGCCTACCTCAAGGAATAAGATGGACTCAAAATAGTTGCAAAATGGAGTCGAATTTGGTTCAACCGACCTATAGCATGAATGCTAAGTCAAACCCTTTAGAGATGGGTTTATGTGGTAAAGATATATTCCCTTAGAGTATCAAGTTTGATTTTACCATTTTAGTTTAGTTAATTACCCTAGTGTGAGCGGCCGTCCGTTTCGGGTTTTCGGGTTTTACCTTTTGAGAAAGCAGAGTGTGGATGTGGAGTCGCCACCTAGTTTGTTTCTATTAATCCAATTGAATTAACTTAAAAACTAGGAAATAAAACTTAGGTTTTCCAGAGTTGAAACGACCTTAGTTTCTTCAGAGTGTGGGTTCGGGATTTTCAAATCTATTTG
>CANYBF010250480.1:0-11269 GCA_948192965.1 Dalechampia spathulata | reverse complement strand
GTATGATCCAAAAATACTTTTCCTTGATTTCCGCATTTTCTTTATGTTAATTTAGGCCTATTTGCGTGATTTCCATGTTAATTCTATAATTAATGCCTTCATTATTTGCATTTGTTCCCTTTTATGCGCTTGGTGTGATTTTGCAGGAATTAGGTTAACTTGGAGGAAGTAGACGGGTCGGGCCCGAGGCCCAATCAAAAGCAAGCTCTTTTGGACTCCGGAAAAGGAATTGGGCCTCAGGCCCAACATTAGGATTTTTATAGGTTTTATTTAATTATTTTGGTTGGGTTGTATTAAATACCCAAAATTGCTTTATTTTTGCTTTATTTGCTTTTCTTTATTTTTGGGTGGTTTGTATTTAAATACCTACATTTTATTTCTTGCATTTATTTTCTGCATTTTATCTATTTCTTTATGCTTTCTAATGTGTGTATGCCTCTTTGAATGCTTTATGCCATGCAAGAGTATGTTAATCAAACTTAAACCTAATTGTGTGCTTAGGAGCTTTCATTAAAATTAAACATGTGAAAATAATAAAATGGAATATTAATAAATTCGAAATCCCGAACCCAAACTCTGAAGAAATTCAGGCCGTTTTCCAACACAGGAAGGCCCGGGTTTTATTTCCTAGTTTTCTAGTCATTCAATTGAATTAGCGAAACAAACTAGGTGGCGACTCCACTTAATAACCTCGACGTGATTTTTCTAGGTTAAAGACCAATCAACTATGAAGTACGCCATTGAGAGCAAGCACCACGGCATCTCACGCCGAACAGCGTGCAGCGCTCCCTCGTCCGGGGCGCGCTACTCTTACAAATTTGTTGTCAAATTCCCTTCCATGGTCATTCCTTATAGAGATAATTTTATGGCCTTGTTGATTTTGAACTCTCTTGCAAAAGTAAACAAACTTGTTAAATGTCTTATCCTTATGAGCTAGGAAGAGGGTCCTTGTAAATCTTGAATAGTCATCAATAATCATAAACATATATGATCTACCAAGTTGACATGCATTACAAACATGATATTTTTCAAAATTTAATTTTAGCAAACCATTAACAAGAGTTTTCTTTAAAGTTTTAAAATCAAATGTATACTTGTATGGCTTAGTCTACGATGATATAACCAACTATTATGATGATATAAAATCAAACACTTTTTATTGATGTCATTCAAATTGACAAAATAAACATTATTATATTGCTTATTAATCAATAGATATCATGCACATCTTGAACTTCACAATGAGTAAATTCGAAAATAAATCTTTTACCTTTATCACATAATTGACTTACACTTAGGAGTTGAATTTCAATCCTTTGACCAATGAGATATGCTTAATACATGGTGTTGATCCAACATCTCCCTTTTTTTTAATAATCTTTACTTTGCTTTTATCTCTAAAGCTTACATTGTTATTTACTTTCATCATTATTTTGGAGAGGGCAAATTAAGCCACGTAATTTTTTACAATTTGAGCTTTAGCTTCATCTTCTTTCTAGGCAACATTAGCCTATGACTTTGATGACTTTGATGTAGGTTTTACAATATCAGGTTTTAGATCTTTTAAATGGTCAGAGAGGACTTTAGATAATGATGATGAGCTGGATTTACTGAAATCATAATCTAGGGTTTCTTTAGCTTTAATAGCTTTTCTCTTTTGACTCCCTATCTTTTTTATGAAGAAATTTACATGTTAAGAAATCAAGAATACTATTATTTTACCCTTTAATATATTCTATATTGAAGTAAAAAATACTTAATATAGCTTACCATCATACAAAAATTTATTTTGATGCAAGGTTTTTAACATCATTTTTGTAAAATCTCTTCTTTTAAAATTTAGAAATACATAAGAAAATACTTACAATTTTTTTTAATTATAGAGTAGTTCATCTAAGTAGAATTCTAATGATTTGAAGTAAATTGAACAATACATTCTTTATCATCTTTTATTTATTTTAAAATACCTCAAATCTTATATCAGATGCATCTAATTCTATGAATTTTTTGGTTGTGGGTTCTGGAATATACAGTTAAAGGATTGTTTTTACTAAAGCTTTTATTTGTTGAATAATATCAGTATAGGTATTAGTCCAGGGTTCTAGATTTTTCTAAAGTTGATTATGTAAAAGTTTTATTAACTTGTTTAAATTTGGATAAAAATTTATAACATAGTTTAGACATCCTAAGAATCTTTGTAATTGGGCTTTATTTATGATCTGATCGAAAACATTTTTACCAAAAAATAAATTTCTTTCAATAGACTTTACAATTGTTAGTTTATATTATGATCTAAAAAGCTAATTTTAGTTTGAAATAAATTCATTTTCATTACAACTCAAAATTAGGGTCATGATTAGCGTGAGATAAGCTATTCTAATCTCACGAACCTCTTATAATATACTTGATTCCTAAACTCAATATAATCTTCAATATTGTAATACTTGTCATATATCACTAATACTCCATTGAGTAAAATAATCAAATAATATAAAGGACTTATAAATATCTTTTCAACCTTAAATAATATAGAGATTAAATTATAACATAATCTTATATATGAAACTTGATATACAAAAATCCTATAAATAATTATAAACCTTAAATCTTGAAAAGAAGAAACAATATTAAAGTCTTGCTTAAATCAATTTATAACTTACAAAAGTAAAATTGTGGGAGAGTGAGCATGCACGTGCTTAGTGAGGAACCATATGAAATATATAAGTTAATTTGATTTTAAAATATAATGTAATTAACTCCTACATGAAATAAATAATCAAATAATACTAAGCAAAAGTAGTTGCACATGTAATCAAATCTATTAAATAAATAAATAAATAAAATAATAATAACAATAAAATGTTTATTGAATAAATTATTACACATCACCATAATAATCTAAGAAAATCTAAATAACATGTAACACATAAGCACCTAATTATAAATAATAAATCTCAATTAACATGAAATTATAACACACATACAATTTCTATAAGTAATGCAAGGTTAAATGCATTAGAGAAGACTTGACTATGTATACTTATTATATCTAGTGTTGATCATTTTATTGTATAATCTTATCCCATGTAATCTTGCATCTTGTACTAATATCATATAATTATATAATTTTCTAATGAGATAAACATGCAATGATGTAATGTGTAATCTTATAATATGTAATCTCTTATAATCATATAATCTTGTAATCACGTAATACTATAATGTGTAATCTTGTAACATGTAGTCTCTTATAATAATATAATGTTGTAACATGTAATTTATTGTAATCATATAATTATGTAATCTTGTACTGTTAAAATGTTTCATAGGGTATACTTTTTTAGTTGTAGTCTATCCCTATCACACCTTAAACATCAAACATCAATTTTAATGAAGTATTCTAATATGTATAATTAACGCAATCATTACATTTAACATATGATACATTTAATGAATACAAGTCATCATATAATACACATGAGATAAATAAATTAAATAACTATTTATCATCGATATGCAAACATGAATATCCAATGAAAAACTCTTTTAGCACCTCTTAAGCCAACACCTACAACCATATATAATATAGTTGTCATTTACACACATTTATGATAATATATTTATTCATGACTATTTAATATTACTTCCTTATATCAAATCTAATTTCCTTAAATCCTAACTATTATTTAACACTATTTAATCTAAAATCATCAAAATAGTTTTCAATAAAATTAAATAATTCATTTATTATGTCTAAATCATAAAATTAAATTCATACTTTTAAAATTTATTGCATGGATCATCATATGATTTCTTAATAAAATTATATAATTCACCATAAATATCCAATAACTACAAAAATCATGTAAAAATTCTAAATTAACACTAATAATAGCTACTTAAGTTCTACCAAACACCATATTCATTTATGATTATATAATGAAGTTTCCAACTTAAATTTCTCATATAACCATAATATAGTGGTTGACCTTGACTTTTCACCTACACACTGTAATTTTGGGTTTTGCTCGATTTGGTTTAGTACAAGTCCCTGATGTCAACCTTGATTTGCACACATGCCTTAGAGCCTCCCTTGAGTGTTCTGGACATGTGGAGCATATTACATTTTGCTATGTGGAAGGCAGAGCACATAACATGCATTTCATGATATGCACAACACATAATGCTACATGCTGCACATGTTTTGAAAATATATGCATGGTAGGTGGCCTTTTCCCATACAAATCTAATATGCTCCATATGATACCAAGCATTTATCCCCCAAATGATGCTTGTTTGACCTATGGTGCATATCCCATTGCACACACATTAGGTGGTGCATATAGGTAAGAAAGGGATCATGCTGGGCATCTAGTGCTACATGCTACGCACATAGCCTTTTTCTGGGCTATATGTTGTGCATATATCACTGTGTGTTGCACACATAGCTTATACTTTTCCAGAATCCCATATTGTTAATGTGTTTTCCTTAATCCCATGACCCTTACCTATAAATACATGCCTTGTATTTATGGAAAAGAGGTTCAAAGTTCATAAAATCTACCTAAACTCTGCCAAATTTAATCCACACTTAATTAAACCCTCAATTAAGTAATTAACCTAGGATTAGAGATTAATTAATCCTACTTAAATCCTTAATCATGTTTAGAATCAAGTTTATAAAAGCTAATCCTACTATGGTAAGTTGAATGCTTATTCTCTCCTTCTCCTTCTTTTGATTTCATGATGGGTTTATGATTTTTGGCTTTATTTTGATAATTGGCTTCAATCATGAGTGATATAATGGATCCTAATGCTTATTCATGTCTTAAATAATCTATTATGGTTGAGAAATCTGCTAAGATTTTGGTTTTAATTCATGTTTTTGCTTAAAAACATGTCTTTTAATTGATTTTGCCTTGTTACATATTATGCACAACATGCTATGTGTGCCATACATAGCTTATATGGCATACATCATGCTATGTGTGGTGCACATAGCTTCTTTGATTTACTAAAATTTACTATTTTATCCTTCATTTCTCACCCGATTTCTCTTCATCCTTGAAGTTCTCAATAGCATTAGTGGCTTTATAGTAGCCTAATAATTTAAGTTCATCATATATTGATCATACATCATTGATTTTGACTTTAAAATTATATTTCTTAAGTTAAATGCTTATTTAATTTGTTGATTTATAATGTTTGATATAATTGGCTTTGATTGGTTGAGTTTGTTATCTCTAATTGTCATTTGTGTGATGTTAGTGACTCCCAATTCATTGTGCCATGATCAATTGCTTATGATTTTACCATTAAATCATTTAAATTCTCAATTAATGCTATTTTAATTATGTTTAATGTTATCACTTGACATGTTTAGTTTAATTAGATGATTTATTTTTAAGTGATGTTTCATGTGATCTTAGAATCTTTTGGTTATACTATTGATTGATTTTGCCTAAAATTAATCATTTTTACATGATTTTCATGATCCAACTAATGTTTATTATCACATTTTCATGATGGTTGCCATTACATTCATTGGACTTTGGCTCTTGATTTGTGCTTTCACATGATACTAAATTAGTCGATCTAGTCTTAAATTTTATTTGCTACTAACGATTTTACTTGTGTTTTACATTTTCACTCGTGTATTTTCGGCTTGTCTTGCTTGAGGTTGATTTTTCCCAAATAGTTGAGATATTGCTTAACATCTCAGATTTTTATATCGATGAAGATCTTTTATAATAGAATAGGCTTTTATTTTATTTTTTCCTCATATGTATGATTTAGCTTTATCTCATCATGTATCCCCTATCTTCCTCGATCCCTTTCTTTGGGCCATTATTAATTTCATTCGTGCTACTATGCTCGTTTTATCATTGCTATGTGATGTATGCTATGCTACATCATGCCTATGCCATGTCACTTACATATCATGCCTATGCCATATCATCTCACTTGTCATACATATGCCATGTCATCTTACATATCATACTTATGCTATGCCATTTTGCATGTCATGCTTGTGCCATGTTCCATGCCATGATTGCCATATCATGATGTGATATCATGATTGCTATATCATATTTACCAATGTATATCTGTCATGATTGTTGCTATGCTATAACCTGTTGTGTGCTTATTTCATGCTTATGAGTGGTCACCTGCCTAGGGTAATTAACTCAACTAAAATGGTAAAATCAAACTTGAAACTTTAAGTGAATAGATCTTCACTACTCGAACCCATCTTTGAAGGGTTTGACTTAACACTCATATTAATGGGTCGGTTGAACCAAATCTGAAATAATCTAATGGTGACTCCATCTTGTGAATCTTTTAAGTTTATCTCATTCCTCAAGGTAGTCCCTTAAGAAGATTGCATTTTTGCTCTAAGTGGGCCCTCAGTTGTACTTTGCAAGCCTCGCTCTAGGTCATGGCGAAAGCCCTACCCACAACAGTCTATTATAAATAATTTTTAAAAATTGATTGATATCTTAATATCCAACTATTGGATCATCCTTAAATTGTTATTGTAAAAACTAGACTTGTAAAGCTAAAACATATTAAAAATTTACCATAAAATTATTTCTAAACTCAAGTTATGAATTTTACAAATCCATGATAAAATCTTCTTTAATTTCATCATGAAACAATTAATTAAAATAATTTATTCTAATGATTTAATAATTATTTCATACTTCCAAGATACATATTCTAATTCTGTATTTATTTATTTATTCCCAAGTAAATTCATCAAATAATTTTTTAAAACCAATAATCATAACTAATTATCACATAATATATGCATAACTAGATTGTCTCTCAAAAACATGTCAATTCATCAATCATCAATTCTTAATATCAATACCTAAAATTTAATCAAAAATAATATCTTAAAATACTCAATCCTTAATAATTAAATACAATCAACATATATGTATGCTTTTATTTCTCTCTTTATGCTAAATCCTTGAATTTCACTCTTAAATTTGATATTTTAAGTCCTTAATCTCTGTTTTTATTTTATTTGATTGATTGCGACCAACCCTTGTTTTTATTTTATTTGATTGATTGCGGCTAACCCTTCTTAGGTTGTTGATATTTATGTGTGTGTATAATGTATATAAATATATATTAAATAAATTTAGTTATTAAATAATTAAGGGTTAATTAACTATTTATTAATATATATATATTATTTATTATAATTTTGAACCAATTTAAACCTAATACTATTAGTCCAATAATAAAATAATTTAATCTAATAAATTTCTAATTAAATATCATACTATGTAAATAATGCTAACATTCATAAATTCCTAAATAATCTATATGATTTAATTAATTCTACATATATACCTATAATATATTTTATATAAATTCTCATATAAACATATAACCCCAATGTATATTACATTATTTTATTCTATAAACTACAAGATGTTATAATTTTAGTATTACTTAAGACTAATCCATTCTTTTTAATGACCATAAAAAATATTTTTAAGTATTTAATATGTTCATCTATACTTGTATTGAAAATTAATAGATCATTAATAGACAATATAAAACTTTATATAAGGATTTAATATATCATTTATTATACATTAAAATTTTGATGATGCTATGGGTGGGGCTTTCACCGTGACCTTGAGTGAGGCTTGCAACAGATGACACTAGGGACCTACTTGGAGTGAAAGTGTAGTATTCTAAAAGGGATACCTTGAGGACTAATATGGACCCAATGAAGGTTACAAGATTGAGTCGCTAGTGGATGGTTCTGGATTTGGTTCAACTAACCTATAACATGAGTGCTAAGTCAAGCTCTTCAGAATGGGTTCAGGTGATGAAGATCCAGTCTGTTAGATTTTAAAGTTTGATTTTACCATTTTAGTCAAGTTAATTATCCTAGGCAGGTGAGCATTCATAGGTATGAAATAAGCACATAACATGATGTAGCATGATAAATATGATATGACAATCATGGTAAATGAAACATGGCATAAGCATGACATGTGAAAATGACATGGTATATGCATGACATATGAGAGTTGATGACATGACATAAGCATGACATGTAAAAGATGACATGACATAGGCATGATATGTAAAAAATGACATGGTATAGGCATGATATATGAAGAATGACATGATATAGATATGACATGTGAATGACATGACATAGGCATGACATATGAAGAATGACATGACATAGGCATGATATATGAAGAATGACATGACATAAGCATGACATGTGAAGGATGACATGATATAGGCATGACATGTGAAGAATGATGTGACATAGGCATGATATATGAAGAATGATATGACATAGGCATGACATGTGAAGGATGACATGACATAAGCATGACATGGCGTAACATATATCATATGATAATGATAAAATAAGTATAGCAACATAATAAAACATAACAATATAAATAAAATAATAATGGGTCGAAAAAAGGGATCGAGAGATATCAAGGATACACGATGAATAAAGCCAATCATGCATGTAAAAAGGAATAAAATAGCAACCTATTCTATAATAAAGGATCTTCAATGATACAAAAATCTGAGACATTAAGCAACATCTCCTCCACTCGAGAAAATGACCTCGAGTAGCGTGAGCTAAAAATTCATAAATGGGAAATGCAAAACAAGTTTAATCATGTTAAGTGACAAGTAAAACTCAATTAAGTGACATTTAATTAATAAAATCAAGATAATTTATTGATTTAGTAGTAAAATCAACATAAATTGATCATATAAATGAAATTGAAGGACTCTAATATCATTCAAACATCAATTAAAGATGAAATACACATCCAATTCAAGTCCAATCAAAGCAATTACAACAAAAATCAAATTAATGTATGCTTTTAACTTGAAAATTAATTTTGAAGCCAAAATTAATCAAATGGAAGTAATGTTTGATGAATTCAGATTATTAGGGTTACTGTGAAACTACTAATGATACTAAAAACTTTAATTAACATCGAAAAACAAGTGAAAATGAGTGAAAAATCATGAAATAGTGAAAATTTTACACCTATGTGTGCAATATATAGCATGATATGCACCATTTATACTAAAATTTAGGACTATATGTGCTACATATAGGGTAATGTGTGTTGCACATAATGCATAAAACAAAACAGAAATGAGTTTTTAAGCAAAAACACAAAAGAAATCATAAACCCAAGGGAATATATGACTATTACATATCATTCTAGCTACGGGAAAGCTAAGAATGCTACTATTACATTCATGATTGAAGCCAAGCAATGAAAAATCAATGCCAAATCATAAACCCATTAGGAAAATCAAGAGAGAGGAAGAAGCATTCCAACATTCACCAAGTAGGATTAAGCCTTAATCTTGATTCCAAATGATTTTAGGGAGTTTAAGTGAGGATTAATTAGTCTCTAATCCTAATTAATAACTTAATTAAGTGAGAAATGATTTTGGTAGAGTTTGACCTTAGTTTGCAAAATTTAAACCACTTTTCCATAAACATATGAGCCTTATTTATAGGTGTATGTCAGGAATTGCTAGAAATGAGTTAGCAATGTGGGATTCTGCAAATTTTACAAGTGATATGTGCAACATATAGTGCAAAAAAGTGCTATATGTGTAGCATATCAAGGTTTGTACCTTATGTACGCCCCATAATCAAAGCACCTAGGGATATGTGCTATATGCTCTTTAGTCCTCATTTATGCCAAAAAGGTATGTGCTCCACACATCAGGATGTAACACTATATGCTCCACACATTAGGAAATGCATGCTATGTGCTCGGCCTTCCACAAGCAAAATATAATGTGATCCATATATCTAGAGCACTTGTGGGAGGTTAAAATACATGTGTACAAATCGGGATTGGCATCAGAGACCTGTACTATGTTGAATCAAAGAAAACCCAAAGTTGCAGCGTGCGAGTGAAAAGTCAAGGTCAACAGGTGCATTTTTTTAAATCAAAAGGCATTACATTCCATTCAAATTGACTAAAAGAAACTATAAAGGTTGTTTTATACCTATCTTTAGGATGAATTTATATTTTCCAAAATCTAGATATCATATCAAATTTGAAAAATATACTTGCATTATATAATTTGTTTAACAAATATTTTTATTTAAAATTAGGTATCTAATCCATTTTAAAGTTTTATGTAATGGTTTATAAGTTATTACTAATATAGGTGATCCTATTTTTATTTCTAAAGCTTTATTAATATAAAATACAACACAAGACCAAGGACTTCAAGATTTATGAAATAAATTTTTAGTTTCCAAGTTAGTTATTTCCTTTTTAAAAAATTTGATTATATTTAGAGACATTTGTATGGGTCTAGCCTTTGTTGTTATATCTTTTTTATAAAATTCTTCTTCATATGATAAGTGAATCATATGTTCTTTTCTGTCCCAAAAAGCATTACAGAGGTTTGAGCATAATTATTCTTCAATTTTGATTTTTATTTGTTATATTGTTGATTTTACTAATTTTGTTTTAAGTTATTTATGTATCCTTATATGTTTAGATTTCCCCTTAAATTACAAAGATGTTCTATTTTTATTATCACATCCTCATTTTTGGCACAAAAATAATTCTTAATTCAGGAAATTTAAATTATCCCCTGTATGATCAAAATAGGGTGATGACGTGGAATGATAGTTAAATTATATCGGGATGAGGAACTGATGAGAAGATTATTTTAGAATAAGTTCATTGAGCGTGTAAAATTAAATCGAGCGATAATTTACACGTGTATCTAGGCAAAATATTTACGTAAGTATGAAAATGCATACGATTGAGGAATATAGTTAAATTATGATTTTATATGGAGTAAACATAATTTATGAAGTAAGGTTGATTTAGAATCGTATAAGTCACATCCTTCAATACGTGAGCTTAAATGCATGAATAAATTCATGATTATATGAAATTTCTATGATAATAAAGTGATTATGGTATGGACTAGTGAATATGATAATTAGAAATGCAATTTAAGCTTGAAAAAGGGGTATTTCAGTTTCTGACGCAAACCCCTAACTTGATGAAAAACGGTACTTAAACTTTGTCTCAGAGTTATATACTTTGAATTTTAAGAAATCGTTTCTACTTTTGAGCTCACGTTAACTTTTTCTAGCTATATGTGAATTTTGAAATTTTTGGTATAAAAATTATTTATGACGTCATAATTGCGTATTAATGATGTAAGCGAGTAAAAATTTGGAAATTGTCTTAGAAATTAAGTAAAA
>CANYBF010250321.1:0-11615 GCA_948192965.1 Dalechampia spathulata | reverse complement strand
CAGTACAGAATCAAACTACAGATGAAAATACGCAAGTTCAGTGAAGACAGTACCTCATTCTGACCTCATTTTGGCCTCCGGTTCGTTGAACCAAATAATTAATTAAGCAATTAATTAAAATAATTGATTTTAAAGCTAAAAACAAGTAGATCTGAGTGATTTATGATAGATCCAGAACCCCAAGTACATGATCTAGCTACTGGAGTCACTGGAAAATTCAAAATCGAAGAGTTTTTGGAGCGGTTCGGGCTAAAATAAGGTTTTTGTGAAAATCGGGATCTATGTGGGCAGCACATAGATCTATGTGTGCCACATATGAGGGACATGTGGCGCACATAGAGCCATGTGTGGCACACATAGCTTCAAAAACCAGTTGAAAACTGAAATTCATTTTAGCAGAAACCTAGATCTAGCCCCGATCTAGGTAGATCGGACCCAAAACTGGATTTTTGCTTATGGATTTGCATCAAAATTGAAGAAAACAATTTTAAAGTTAAAATTATTTAAGATCCGGCCGGTTTTAAAGCAGATCCAGGGCACCTAAGGCATGGAAAGGCCTTAGACAACCCTGAAATAACCAGATCGAGAAGAAAACTGGTGAAAACCAGGGTTAAAACGTGATTTTCTTTAAAAACCAGGGCCTATATGTGTAACATATAGGCCTATGTGCACCACACATGTGCTACATGTGGCGCACATAGGTCTATATGCGCAGCATATGGGCCCGAAAAATACCCGAAATCAGAAGGAAATTGAAGAAATTAAGAGAAATTGGAAGAAATTACCTTGTAGCACGGGCTTTTCTTCGTACATCTTCACTCCAGGAACATTTAGGGACCCTAACTAAGCAGATTAGGTCTCTAAATCCTAAGAAATTAATTAATTAAGTGTTTAATTAATTTGGAAAGTGATTTTGGCAGGGTTTTGGCTGCTCTCAGAGCAAATTCGGGATCCATTTTCTGATGCCCGAGCTCTATATTTATAGAGCCAATTTTTTGGTGGCAATTTTGTAATTTTTGGGCCGTATTTGTGTACATGTGCACCACATGTACACCTATGTGCGCCACACATGTGCTGCATGTGGCGCACATAGGTCTATATGCGCGCGCATATAGCCTAGAAATCCCCATGTGGGGCCCACTGTGGTCGCTTCCGGGAAGCACCGTGAAGCGTACAAGCATTATTCACTGTGAGGAACAACTTTACAGAAGAAAGTTTTTCCAAATTCGGTCCCGAAATGGCTCGAGACCAAACGTCTTTTTATGAGGTTACTATGCAACGTGCGTAGCCTATAGGGCTATGCGCTACGCATGTTGCCTATGCGCTCTGCCTCGTACGGGTGGAACGGGATGTGAGCCATATGTCAATCCAAGTGTAGTCAACAGTCTGAGAAACTTTTCAGTTATAAATTTTCTCAAATTCGGACCCGAACACCGAGTTTTGGCTAATGGGCCGAATTTAGGGTTCGCGACCCAGTTTCGGCCCAAAATGGCATTTGGCGTGCCAAAAGGTCATTTTTTTGCGTAGATTTTAGCAAAAATGTGTTATGTATGCTAAGAACGCATTGAGTGGTGAATTTGGGCAGTGGGCCTGCCTGGGTACTATTCATGATGAATAGTACCCTTATGGGCCCCATAGCGTAAAAAGGCCCAGAAAGTGGCAAATAGCCTGCCGAGCATTTTGCCTCAAGTGAGGCAGTGAATAAGGTGTGTTTTTGTGCGAGCGGAACACCTTAAAATAGATAATAGTGGGAAGCGGGCCCCACTAGCGTTTAGCGGGCCCCACAACGTGGTGAACCTACAAATGTGGCATTCGGAATGCCACGAGATGTGCCTTGCGTAAGGCAGCAACGGAATGTACTCTGTAAGTACAAAATACACAGAATTAGCTAATTGGGGAAGTGGGCCCCACTTGTATACTATTCATAGTGAATAGTAACCTAGGTCAAAAATGCAATATTTTGCATTCTGCGTATCCTATAGCGTGTAGGTAGGTATGAAATGTATTCTGTAAATACAGAATACACAGAATATGAAATAGGAGCAGCGGGCCCCTGTTATTGCTAAGTGGGCCTCACCGCGTAGTGGGCCCAGAAAATGGCATTTGCGATGCCAAGCGCTGTGCTTTGCGTAAGGCAGTTGGAAAATGTATTCCGTAAGTACAGAATACACAGAATAGGTTACCGGGGATTGTGGGTCCCGTTTCTATTTAGTGGGCCCCACCTATGTACTATTCATGATGAATAGTACCCGGGGCCAAAAATGCAATGTTTTGCATTTCAGGCGGTTTGCCTTGCGCAGGTAATAAGGAAATTGTGTTCTGCATGCATAGAATACTCAGAATACACGGCGGGTCCCGCCAGGCGCCATGGTGGGCCCCACCAGTTCTGAAATGTTCTACACACCAGAACACACAGGAAAAGACACAAAGGCCTAAACTTATAATCAGGATCGATATCGGGGACTAAATCCTAGCCGAATTAACGAAGATCCAAAAATTATACGATGGTGAAAAGTGAGGGTCAACAATAGGATTTGAAATCATCATCACCAAGTTAGAATAATAGTCATGTGCTACTTACTTCCCAAGATATCCAACAGCATCGATAACCCTCTCTGGAGGTGAAACTAACTAAATTTCACTCTAACCTTTAAAATTCCTTAGTCATAATTAGGGTCCTCCAATTAGGGAAACTATAAATCAATCATATAGGAATTAGGAGCATGTAGATATCTCATACATACCGGCCTAACCAGAATGAATAAGCATTCCGTAAATCAACTCTCGCTATAGATACAGAGCCTAAGAAATCGTTTAGAAGCTAATCTTTAGATTTACCATTTCTCAATGTACAAGCATTTTATAATCCAATTGTCATTGCAATTATAAAGTAGAGATTTCATTTCTAAAACCAATCTTTAAAATTTAACATTCATAGTAATGTTGAAACAAGCACAATCAATTATCCCAACAAGGGATTTTAGAAATCAAATCCTAATTAAAGTACCTATCCACTCATGGCTAAAGAAATACAAGAAGAAAATGTAAAGCACAGAGAAAACTATACAAAATTAACTGCTGGAACCTTAATTCCCATACATTCCCCCTACATATGGTGAATGGTCTCTCCTTAAATCCTTGAGTGGAGGTCATACCTTGCCCCATCTTGGATTTATCCATTTCTTTATCGATTACTCTCTCCGTGATGTGGACTCCATGACCTATTAATGCTCTTTAATATTTTTGTTTTTTTTCTTCACATGGAATCCATTTCTCCACCTTATCTTCTATCAAGTCATCTTCAACCTTACCCAATAATTGTAAGTCCACGATCCTGGAGTTGGAGTCCATAATCATGGATTTTTCCAGTAGCTTTCTTTTTTCCTTTATGATTGAGCTCCACGATCATGGAGTTGTTCCTCCATGCATAAAAACTTCTTATTTCTTCTTATTTGTCCTTCTAAAGCTACACACTTAACACACATATCAAATTCTACTAAAAATATAATAATCAAAATAAAATGTAATGAAATCGATGCACAAACACAACCTAAAACTTCTAAAACATAATGCATGATGGTACACATCAACATCCCGACACTTAAACTTTTACTTGTCCTCAAGCAAAGACAACATACACACACAATAGAGAATTGCAGAATACTCAAGCTATGGCAATTGCATTTTAGGGAAGCGAACATCATTAACCCTCATCACCCATCTTGTATAATCCCTTATAAACTTAGTGAAACCCTAGGTAATGAGAAGCTAAAAATGTTTAACTTAGACATTTAAGCTAGAACATTCATATAGTTGCACTAGTCAATACAACACAATTTCATATTTGAGGTAAAAACTTGAAATGTGAGTGATCTAATTTGCTTTGTGTTTTGAGGGTCATAAGTTTTTTATTTATTTTTATTTCTCTTTTTGCTTTTTCTCACTTTTGATCAACTTTTATTTTAACTCTTGTTCAAGAGGTAGGTCTTTCTCATTGAATATGTAACACCTACATTAGTGATCCTAGTTGTGTGACACTATTATATGTGGAATTCTAGATGAATGATAGGATGTATACGTACATGTATATGAATATGCATGATGAATGCTTGTGATGCATGTTATGTCAGTACATGTATAGGTATGTTGTATGATTGATGGTTATGGTATGATGTTGGATACTTGATTGTGTTAATTATGCAAGCATATATGAATATATGTGTATGAATGTTATGACGGGAAGTGGAGGTTAATGTATGTGATCGGATGATAGGTAGGAAAAGAAGAAGTTTAATGTTGTTGATGTTTTAAAAGTTTTTCATGATTGAGTTGTGGGTTTAGGTACCTTGAGAATGAGTTGGGATGAGTTGTGGCTTGTAGGTTGGTTGTTGTACGAGCGTACGGATCACCGTATGGGCGTACCAATCATGAGAAATGAGTGGCATTAGGCTTCTGGAGACCATACAGACATACCAAAAGGTTGTCCGGCCATACCAAATGTGGGGTGCAGGCGTACCAATCCTTGCAGGAAATCTAGCTTGTCAGGAGTTTTAGTTCGGTACGGGTGTACCACATGTGGTACAGCCGTATGTGACTTAAGTTTGACTTTTGAATGGATAAGAACAAAGATTTTCCTTACTTTTCTTCCATCCTTATCTTCTTTAAACCCTTAAAAATAACAGAGTTAGGTTTCCTAAGTGCCTAGAAGTTATGAGAACTAGAAGACGGAGATTATGATCATAATAATCGGACTACAGGCATACGCTAGAAGTAGTATTGTTTCAGGTTTATGCTAGTCTATGCAAGTTATGTTGTTCACTTCTTTTCTTATCTTAGGACCTAAACAAGGTCTCGGATGATGATGTGTCTTGTCCCTATGATTGGATATAACTTATATTTGCTTACGATGAGTGTGGCACACGTATATGGGGTCTTTTAATGTCATGAATCATATATGTATAATCATGGCATGCATCAAGAAGTATGAGGGGGAAAAGAAAAAGGAAGAGAGAGATGTTTATAGAGCTATATGCTCTAAACCTATTGGGTCATATAGATGATGGATTCCCTTGAGGAATCATATAGTTTAATGTCCTCCTTGTGGGAGATGAGTCTCGAGACCTACAGTTAAAAAAAATGATGGGTTCACTGAACCACTAAGTTAAATACCCTCCTTCGAGAGATGAGTACCAGCACCTATAGGGACCCAGTAGGGAAAGGATACGTGCATGTATATATAGGAAAAGAAGAGGGGAAAGAAGGAGAGTGCATGGCATGAAGGCATTCTCATTTTATATGTTATTTAAGGCAATGTATTCCTTATGGTTCTTATAGGATGATGGTGTATTATGATTATGTTATTGATTGTAAATGATTGTTGAATGACTGTTGAATGTATAATACAATGAAATAATGTTTAATGCTATGGGCTTGATTGTAATTATGTGTTTCACTAGCACCACTGAGTTTATGCTCAGTGTTTATCATTTGATGAATGTAGGAACTGAGCCTTCGTGAGAGTGACCTAAGGAGTGGCCTTCAGCATCAACAGAGAACCTCTCATTCTCGAAGTGGTATTAGACTTTTGAGGCATACCCTTGCTAGTTTATTATTGTAATTCTATTGATTATAGAGGTAGTAGTTGTTACTATACCCTTTTTGGTGGTGATACTTGTTACTGGCATTGTAATTATGTAAATTGTTGAGAACTCTAATGAATGAGTTTGATCATATATATGTAATAAACTGAGATGTTTGCTAATCTGAATTGTATGAATAAATGAATAAATATCCAGGTTATGATAAGGGATATTAATATATGCCATGCTGCATTTCCTTATCACCACTAAATATAGGAACGTGTACCCATACAAGTTAAAATAGGTCATATAGATGATGTATCCCTTGTAGTGTGAGTAGTGGTTTCTTTATGGGAGATCGATACTCATGCTAGGGGAGCATGTTAGCCCAGGTATGGGCTGGGCATGACATGTTATAGTGGTATCAGAGCTATGGTTTAGCTTGCAGAGTTAGAGTCTAGCTTGACGTGTAACTTGTCTGTATGTTAGAACTATTGCCTATGATTAATAAGCTACAAATAGGGAGTTTACAAGTACTTACCACTGTTGACCTATATGATTTATGTTTATGTATATCACAGATTAGGTTTAATGACAGACCAAGCCATTATTATCAGTGAGGAAGGAGGGGGTAACTTTAATCCCCAAGTGAGTACATCCGATACAGGGGACAGAGTTGAGAGGCAACTGAGATAGGAAGGACAAGGGGAACCCAATGAGAGAGCACCTTGAGTTGAGAGGGTAGATGCTTCAGTTGTAGATCCTATGGTAACTCAGTTTGTCCAGTTCCTTTGGTATTTACAGACACAAGGTCAGGCTTTACCTGTTACTCCAGCTCCACCTCCAATAGTACCTAGAGAGGAGTACAAGATGGACTTTAAGAAGTTGAGATCTTATGGAGCCATAAATTTTATTGAGACTATTAATTCGTATGTTACAGAGATGTGGGTAGAGCGAACACAGGGGGTGCTACACCAATTAAAGTGCCTCGAGACAGCTAAGTTTGAATACATTATCTCTTTGTTGCAAGATGATGCCTATGAATGGTGGAAGATCATTCCTCATAGTATAGCAAATCCTCCAGTACTGACGTGGCATGACTTCCAGAAAGAGTTCCATTAGAAATATGTGCCTGCTGCCTACACTGATTAGAAGTTACATGAGTTCCTTAATCTGAAGCAGGGGAACATGTCAGTGGCAGAGTATGAGAGGGAGTTTGCATGGTTAGCTTACTATACAACCAATATTATGATGTTCGATCGAGAGAGATGCAAGAGATTTGAATAGGGTTTGAACCTATGGATTAGGGTGTTAGTTTAGGGTTTTAATTATGAAGATATCTCAGCATTGATGGCTAATGCACTGGATTAAGAGCACACTATGCAAGATGAGAGTGCCCGTTCAGAATCTTTGAGGAGAACGTTTAGAGGGTTGAGTTCTTCATCAGAATTCCAGAATAGGGGCAAGTTTAGAGGTTCATTTCCTTCATGATCAGTTGATGTCAGACCGTCGCCACCTCAATGATCGTAGAGTGGGAGGTTTATATTCGAGAGTGGTAGTTCTAGTACCGGATCAGGTTTATGTAGTACATGTGGATGAGTACATCATGGGGCTTGCCCAATGGGCACAGATTTATGCTATCAATGTGGTAGAGCCGGTCATTATGCTAAAGAGTGTCCTGCACGGTATGATACGTGGGTGCATATTATTTTAAAAGATGGATCCTACCAGCAAAGTCCGATGGCTAGCACTAGTTCAGGAGGTTCCCATAGTTCAGAGAAAGGTAGAGGTAGAGGCCATAATGAAGGAGATCATGGCACCAGTCAGGGGTCCATGAATTAGACTATTGGGGCTCCTACCAAAGTATATAATTTAGTACAATGGGATGATCAACATGCCTTTGATGTGGTAATTGGTAATGTTCTTATTTGTAATCATGATACATTGGTCTTATTTGATCAAGGTTCTTTACACTCTTACATTAATACAAGATTTGCCTATTTACTTGATATCATATGTGAGGGGTTAGGCTATGAGATAGTTGTGTCAAATCTACTAAGAAGGGATGTGATAGTCAACAGAGTTTATAGACAGTGTCCCTTAATTATTCATGGTGTTTGTTTTCTATCTAACCTAGTGGAAATGCCTTTTCTGGGAATATGATATTATATTGGGGATGGATTGGTTAGCAAGGTATAGAGTGGTAATGGATTGTCAACAGAAAATAGTGACACTTCAGCATTCAGAGCATTCCATGGTATTGATAAGGGGTAATGTACCGTCAGTGACTGCTAGGTTGATTTCAGCTGTGACAGAACGTAAACTGTTGTTACAGGGCTATAATGCGATATTGATACATATGATAGATGTGAGATAGAAGGGAGTATAGTTAGTAGAGATTTCGACAGTGTGTGACTTTCCATATGTGTTTCCAGAGGAATTTTCAGAGTTACCACCGGAAAGAGAAGTGGAATTTGAAATAGAGGTGTTACCGAGTACTGAGTCAATTTCCATGACACCATATCACATGGCACCACTGGAATTGAAAGAGTTAAAGACACAGTTGTAGGAATTGTTAGATAAGGGTTTCATTAGATCAAGTGTTTCACCCTGGGGTGCACCTGTGCTGTTTGTGAAGAAGAAGGATGGTATAATGAGAATGTGTATCAACTACAGACAGTTGAACAAGGTGATGATCAAGAACAGATATCTCTTGCCAAGAATTGATGACTTATTTGATCAGTTGAAAGATGTTGTTGTATTCTCAAAGATTGATTTGAGATCGAGCTATCATCAGCTTTGGGTCAAAGAGGGTAGCATAGCAAAAATAGCTTTTAGAACTCATTATAGGCACTATGAGTTCCTAGTGATGATGTTTGGGTTGACGAATGCACCTGTAGCATTTATGGCATTGATGAATATGATTTTCATGGATTATCTGGATTAGTTTGTTATGGTATTCATTGATGATATCCTGGTGTATTTGAAAACTCAAGAAGAGCGCGATAAAGATCTATGATTAGTCTTACAAAGACTAGAAGAGAAACAGTTGTATGGTAACTATCAAAGTGTGACTTCTGGTTTAAATAAGTGGCATTTCTGGGGCATGTGATTTCAGCAGATGGGATTAGAGTGGACCCGAGCAAGATAGAAGTTGTGCTTGATTGGCTAACTGCACGAAATGTTAGTGAAGTTCACAGTTTCCTGGGGTTAGCCGGGTATTACAGGAGATTTGTAAAAGGTTTTTCTTTGATTGCCATACCATTAATGACTCTTCTACGGAAGGATATTTCTTTTGTTTAGACAAACGAATGTCAGCAGAGCTTTGATAGATTGAAGAAATGCTTAACTCAAGCTCCGATTTTAACTTTACTTACGCCAGGTAAAGAATTTATGATCTACAGTGACGCTTCACTTAATGGTTTAGGGTATGTTCTTATGCAAGATTGGAAGGTGATTGCTTATGCTTTGAGACAGTTGAAGCCACATGAGAAGAACTACCTTACACATGATTTGGAATTAGTAGCTATCATCTTTGCACTGAAGATTTGGCGACATTACTTATACGGGGAGTTATGTTACCTGTACATAGATCACAAGAGTTTAAAACATCTGGATACACAAAAGGAGTTGAATCTGAGATAGCAACGCTATCTTGAGTTGATCAAGGATTATGATTATGTGATTGATTATCATCCAGGGAAAGCTAATTCAATAGTAGATGCCTTGCTGGGTTGAAACAGTCACCGTTAATATTGGTACAGGAGATATGACAGTTACATCCATTATTGATAATGCAATCCGACTGTATTCTGGCACAGTTGCAGTTGTAACTGAAGCCGACATTGATAGAACAGGTTCAAAGAAGCGTAGTGAGGGATGGGGAATATCAAAAGCAATTACAGAAAGTTCAAATGGGTAAAACTACACTGTTTACCATGGATGAGCATGGTAACCTAAGGCATGGGACAAGGATGTACATTCTTGTAGATAATAAGCTTAAAAGGAAGATTTTAGAAGATGCTCACTGTTCAGCATATTCATATCACCCCGGAAGTACGAAGATGTACAGAGATTTGAAATAACATTACTGGTGGGTTGGTATGAAGAACGATATAGCAGATTATGTTGCTAAGTGTTTGATATGTCAATGGGTTAAAGCGGAACATGAAGTACTAGCAGGGTTACTTAGTCCATTACCGATACCAGAATGGAAATGGGATCGTATCATAATGGATTTTATCATAGGGTTACAGATGACACAAGCTAAGCATGATGCCGTATGGGTAATAGTGGATAGGTTGACGAAGACAACTCACTTCTTACCTATACGCATGGATTATAGCTCAAAGAGATTAATAGGATTGTATATAGATGAGATTGTTTGATTACACAGGATTCCATCCTCTATTGTATCAGACAGAGACCAACAGTTTATGTCATGATTTTTGAGTACTTTTCAGAGAGCTTTGGGTACTAGAATTTATTTTAGTACTGGTTTTCATCCTCAGACCGATAACCAGTCAGAAAGAGTGATACAGATTCTAGAGGATACGTTAAGTGCATGTGTTTTGGAATGGGACGGTAACTGGGATAGATACCTACCTTTAATTGAGTTTGCCCATAATAACAGTTACTAGTCTAGTATACAAATGGCTCCATATGAGGCATTGTATGGTAGAAGATGTAGGATGCCTTTACATTGGAACAAGGTTGGTGAATAGAGAGTTATTGGTCCTAAACTTATATAGCAAGCCGATGACTAGATATAAATGATTAAGACTAGGTTGAAAGCAGCATCTGATAGACATAAGTCCTATGTGGATTTGAAGAGGCAAGACATAGAGTACAACATCAGAGATAAAGTGTTTCTCAAAGTGTCTCCATGGAAAAGATTATGAGATTTGGTTGAAAGGGTAAGTTGAGTCCTTGTTACATTGGGCCGTATGAGGTATTGGAAAGAATAGGACCATTAGCCTACAGACTAGCTTTACCACCAGAATTAGATCGGATTCATAATGTATTTCATGTCTCGATATTGAGGAGGTATAGATCAAATCCATCTCATGTGCTACCAGTGGAAGCAATTGAGATTCAGCCAGATTTATCTTACAGTGAAGAGCCGATTTAAATTTTGGCTAGAGAGACAAAGCAGTTGAGGAATAAATAGATACCTTGTTCAAGGTCTTATGGAACCATCATACGAGATAAGAGGCTACCTAAGAGAGAGAGTTAGTTATGAGGGAATAGTATCCTCACTTATTCCTTCGTAGTCGAGGTTAGAATTTCAGGATGAAATTTCTTCTTAAGGGGAGAGAGTTGTCACACCTACATTAGTGAGCCTAGTTATGTGACACTATTGTATGTGGAATGCTAGATGAATGATAAGATGCATATGTACATGTATATGAATATGCATGATGAATGCTTGTGATGTGTGTTATATCAATACATGTATAGGTATGTTGTGTGATTGATGGTTATGGTATGATGTTGGATACTTGATTGTGTTGATTATGCATGCATATGTGAATATATGTGTATGATGTATGCATGTTATGATGGGAAGTGGAGGTGAATGTATGTGATGGGATGATAGGTAAGAAAAGAAGAAGTTTAATGTTGTTGATGTTTTAGAAGTGTTTCATGATTGAGTTGTGGGTTTAAGTACCTTGAGAATGAGTTAGGATAGGTTATGGCTTGTAGGTTGGTTGTTGTACAGGCGTATAGATCACCGTATAGGCGTACCAAGCATGAGAACTAAGTGGCATTAGGCTTCTGGAGACCGTACAGGCGTACCAAGGGGTTGTCCGGCCGTACCAGTGCTCGTAGGAAAATAGGTTTGTTAGGAAGAATGTAATGGTATAGGTGTGAGCTTTGGTTTCGTTTCCAGCTTTTTAGGTTTTACCTTTTTGAGAAAAAGCAGAGTGTGGAGTCGCCACCTAGTTTGTTTCTATTAATCCAATTGAATTAACTTTGAAAACTAGGAAATAAAACTTAGGTTTTCCAGAGTTGAAAACGACCTTCGTTTCTTCA
>CANYBF010250310.1:0-10304 GCA_948192965.1 Dalechampia spathulata | reverse complement strand
GACTTAACATGGAAAATTGATATGTAAAGTGTATAAAACAAGAGGTATATGGCCATAATGGAAATGAGGACCTAAATGAATATTAAAATCAGTATATTAAGAGTATTTAAAAGGGTTAATTAAGTTATGAATAAATAATATAAACTAGATGAATAAGAGTCAAAGTATGTTGACTTAATTGGAGCATATGATTAAGTATGACATAAGGTGTATTAATAAGACTTGAAATAAGTTAAAAACTAAGAATTAAAAAGATTTTTAAGTATAATAAGTGTTATTAAAGGCTTTATAGAAGAAATAAGTGAATGATATGTCAAAGTTAAATAATGTTATAATATAACCAACTGGAGAATACATTTTTAAAGGTTAAAGGAATTTTTAATGAAGTATATGACTATGACACATGTGTGGACTTAACTAATCAATTACTTTAAGATGTTCAATAAGTTAATGATTTAGTGATATGATATGGTTTAAGATAATTTTTTAGTTAAGCATTAATACAGAAATAACAATGAACTATGGGTTATAGATACATGATTTATAAGAAGTTTATACTTGTCTGTTTTCACTGGATATTTAGTTAATAAGTTTCATGATGGATAATGAATATGTTAAAACTTATGATATTTCATTAAGGCATTAAGTAAGGAAGTAAGGTAAAGATATTCATATATAGCATGTTTAATGGAAACTAAAGTGTTTATTTGGCTAACTGATATTGTATGAGTTACTGGATTTAAGATTAACCCTGATAATGACAGAAATAAGGTTATTGTTTAATTTATTTACTAATTATTTGACAGCGGTAATGCAAAGAGACTTGTTATCAAAAATTTATTTAAGTATTAACTGGTACTTTGTTAATTAGTTCTAATGTTTAGACTTTCTTATAATATACATAAGAAATTACAAGAGTTAAATAGATAACAAAAATTAAGAATAAAAGGAATAGTATCAGGGATCTATTAAAAACACATGATTAAGATATTAGTATGTAATTAGTTTTATGATATCACTGATTTTTATATTATAACTATATTATCATAATACTTTATGAATTAACAGCATTTGGTCATTAAAAGAATCTAAATGAGATTAGTTATAAGAATCAAATTTAAGTTGTAGATTCTAATGTTAAACTGATCAGAGTCTTAATGATGACAATTTAGATTATTGAATATTAGTTATTTAATAAAATGGCAGTATTGTTCATAAATTAAGAATAAGATAAGAACCTATTATTTAAAAATATGTTCTGGTTTTTAATAAATGACATATAACATAAACTATTTTAAAGATAATAAACTTTGATATTAAATAAGGATAAGATGAGACACAATTATTAAAGATGTTATTATTTGCTTTATTAAAATGTAGTCATAAAATAAGTAATAAGAAGCAGTTTATAAAGAGGTTTTGAGATATAGTAATGAAAGATTTATTAATTACAGTTTCAATGGTAGAACAACTATATATTATTAATTAGGTCAGAAATAATTGGATAAATTATAGAATAATAGAATAAAGATATGGTTAAAGTTTAGAAACTAATTAATTTATAATATTAAATAAGCAGCACCACTGATGATAGTTTTGTAAATTAATAGTAACATATAAGTTGTTAGGATATTAAGAAATTACTTGATAATAGGATTAAAAGAGAGTAAATAAAATCGAGCAGAAAAAGATGATCAAATTAAGGATGGAATAAGAACGTAATCACATAATAATATTACTTTTTAAATAGAATAAAAGAAATAATAGATATAAGAGGATTCATTAAGGAATTTAATAAACTAAATATGTAAATGAACAAATCAATGATATGAAGAAGTTTTATAAAACGATAGTGGAAGGCTTTCTTCTATAGTATTATAATTCTATTAAGAAGAAATTATATATATATATATATATATATATATATATATACTATGATTGAATTAAGAAAAAATATATATAAATATTTTAGAAAAATAATTACTATAGTAAATAGTAATATGATTTCTTGAATAGTAAGATAAAGGAAAAAACAAGTATGTGCATGTTTAATTAACATAATAGTGAAATTATAATAATGATTAATGAATTAAATAGAATACATTAATAATGAATGAATATTGATTTTGAGTTAAGTAAACCAATGGATAATCTTCATGAATCATCCAAGGATATTAACAAAGGAAAGGACATACCAGGTTTGTACTAGTTTGAATGGAAGTCCTTGATCATTAAGTGATCAAAGAGGTAATGGTTTGGTAATGAAATCGCATTACTTAATTTGATCATATTGTGTTATTACATTTATTAATCATGACATATTCATAATGCATTAATCATGACACATGACATAATATGACATAGGGACATAAGGAAGAAAGAAAGAAAAGTTGAAATGATAAATATGTTTAATGTTTTTACACTGGGTTAAATGTTATAATTCCTACAGGAATTTAATAGAAAGGATTATGTTATGATAAGAATGAAATTTAAAAGTTAAGTATCGAATGAGAATTTAAAATTGTTGTAACACCGATAAAATATAAAAGAAAGACCTAGTAAATGCGCATATTGATGATATGGTCAGATATGAGGGAGAAATGAATAACATAATGCATACTCATAAATATGCATGATTTATATACATGATGATAATGACATTTGAAAGGTTAATTGAAATAATGAAATGGTAAATGTGCATAAGCATAAATACAACTGAGTAATAAATCATGAATAATGAATTAAAAGGTAATTATTGATAACGATATATTTTTGATAAAGATATGATAATATGATTGACATGTTAAATGATTATTTGGAATTTATTTGATAATTGTTATAATTGTTATACTAGCACCATTGAGTTTTATACTCAGCATTTGTCAATTGATAAATGCAGGATCAAGTAAAGTCGTGGAACAAGAACGTCAGTGAAGCAGCTAAACATATCAATAGAATATTGATAAATGGTTTGAGTTCCTTTAGACTTCCATCTTAATAACTATCATGCAACTACATAAATAAAGTACTCTGGCAGTAAATAAAGTAAGTTTGACAAAACTAAAGATATGTAAAATATTAATCTATGAATATTGAAACTTTGATGAGATGATGACTTATCTGTGATATTATGTTAAAACCTGGGATCAATCAATGTATTGGATTAATATGAGTTGTATGTAAGTTATATATATAAAAAATTTACGGAATGTATGGAATCCCTTGTAGGATAATTATTGACTTTCTTAGTTATGAAGTTAATAATCATTATACAGGACCATGTTATGCAATCGACATACATGACATAATCTTCTCTTCAAACTTGTTTGAGATGCTATTTACTGAGTATGATGTCATTTTAGGGATGGATTGGTTATCTCGATTTTAGGCAGTGATGGATTTTCTATGGAAGATTATTACATTTTGGCTTCCAGGTTGTGATTCAGTTTGTATTAAGGGTATTGGACCATTGATAACATGCAATTTGATTTCTATAGCGGTTGTTGAGAGACTATTGTTGCAGGGTTGTGAGGCTATATTATCACAATACGAGTGAAAATGGTTACTTAATTATTTAGTTATATTTATACATGATATGATAAATACTAAAATGATCTGTTTTATGATGAAATGGTTATTTTTATGATATCATTTGTTTGCTCTATTACTTGTAATCATTTTTACTAGCACCATTGAGATTTTTCTCAACGTTTATCATTTGATGAACACAGGCACTAGTGCCATGGGAGAGCACATGGATTAGTGTTATCAGTAGTTGGTTCAGAGGTTTAGCTGGACACAGAGGTACAGAACCCAGACTATCATGATGAACTCCTAAGGCCTTGAGATCTGTGCAACTTCCTCTTTTGTTATTTGGTAGTAAAATAATTACAATATATATAATGTGTATAATTATAGTGATACTACTGAAAATTTTTGTAATCAAATATTGTAACTTGGTATGGTTTGCTAATTATTATATATGTTAAGCATGTTCTATTTATGACACAGGTTGAATGTTTGTAATACGCTATGGCTCATATATATATATAGGATTATTAATGTTCATTAATAGTGCACCTATATATGTTACCACTGGTATTAAAAAGTTAAGCATCCCTTGTAGGGTAATTATTAATTTCTCATTATAGGGGATTTGTAATTACACTACGGAGCATGTCTTGCCACTTGAGGTGTGATAAGTTATTTCATCTTAGAGTAAAATTATAAATTATTAATAAATAAAATTATAATAAGTAAATAATATTGTAAAGAGTTAAATTAAATTTAAATGATAAATTAAGTAATAATAACCAAGTTGTTGTATAATTGGTTAGCTGGGCAAATGAATTTACATCGCTATTATTATATTTGTTATTTACACATACCTAAATATATTGAAATGATCATTGCTTGTCATGCATAAATTAAGTAATGTGTATATTTGAAAGTTAATTATGATATGAGTTAGTGATTGATTAAATATAAGTATGAATTATTGTTAATTAACATTATAATGAGTTGAAAATAATAAAGTGAAAGATTAAGTTATAACTGACAAACAATTATACATTATAACTTATTATGATTCATATTAGAATAGTAAATTTATATGAAGTAATATGGTGATTACTAAGAAGGAATTAAGACTAGATATGTTGGCAATAAGAATTTTTAGGTAGATGGGATAAAGGTTGTCGCTTAAGGATGGTTTACTGAGTGGAATAGGTTATGATCCTTTAAGGTGGTAGAATTGAATTCTTTACATAATTCTCTTAAGGGATCTAGAAAGTATGCTATGGCTAGAGAACTTGTAAAACTTTGCTGGAAAATAGAAGGGCTTGTAGGAATCAAAGAGTTTGAGGGATGTGAGATAGTAGGTTGTTTATTATTACCATTTAATAAAATTTTGAGCAAAGTTTCTACTGAGAAATCTATCATCAACC
Source organism: Dalechampia spathulata (assembly GCA_948192965.1). NCBI lineage: Eukaryota > Viridiplantae > Streptophyta > Magnoliopsida > Malpighiales > Euphorbiaceae > Dalechampia > Dalechampia spathulata. The sequence goes on along the minus strand of CANYBF010250310.1, from coordinate 5,358 downwards.
ATGCAATCTAAAGTAATTAAGAATCTTGGATTTGAATATGCGCATGAATAGATAATCAATAGAGCAATATGCATGTGTTATGGTTGTTTAAATGGTGGTAAAATAATTGAGCTATACACATGTCATATATATTGTTGACTGTGTATGTTTTGAAGGTATTGTTAGTAAGTTATTAATTTAACAACCTTGAAATATTCTTGTTGAGGCGAACACCATGCTTCTTTCTTTATAACTCTTTACCTATACATTCATGTATGCCATATTAGAAGGGGGCTAATGAGTATAGGTAATTAGGAGATGAAGTACTTCTGTATTGAATGATGAATTGAGAACCAAAATCATGAATAGGGAGAACCTATTATATCTTACTTATGATGCATCTTTAAGTAATATATAAAGGACTATTATATATGAATAGGGACAATCGTATTGTTGATGTTGTAAGGTAATATAGTTAACATTTAAATTATTCTATTTAAATGTCTAGATATTTATATAGTATTACAAGAAGACATAATTATAATGGATAAAGGAATGACTATTGGTGAATTATTGAAACTCTATATTATGCAATAAATTTCAAGATAGAAAGAAATGATGAGTGAATAAATAGTTTAGATTATATATATATATATGAGACTAATTTATATGTTACAAAGGTATGTTCTATTAGAATAGGAAATGAGTGAGAATTGTTTATAAATGACATGTATAGCAAATACTTATCTGTGTAAAAATATTTAATCACATTCATATAAATTTATATGATTTGATCGTGTTTTTAAGTGATATAGATTTACTGTATATTAAATGTATATATATAAATATTATTAAATGAATGATTGCTATATTCGAAGATACAATTGTAAGCTGAACGAACTCGTGGATATGCCTACATATGGGGATAAATGTCTGAATTAAAAGGTAAAATATTTAAATGAGTGTATGTATATGTACTATGTTATAAATGAGTGTATAAAGATGGATTAAATAAAAGAAGAGAATGGAGTTAAGCGGTGAAGGGCTTGGTGTTAGTCAACTAAATTATGATTGACTTTTCTTGGGAGAGTGGAGACAGATTACCGCCTTGGAAGAGTATAGAAAGGGCGGTGGAAGTAAGGGTAGATTAAATTCTATCGGAGCATAAACTGGAGACTTAATTAATCGACACTTTGAGGATCTGAGGAGGAATCAAGAGAACTGCAGGTGAGTTGAAACTTTATATGGATTATAGGCACAGTAATTAGCTCATAATTATGCTATAGGATAAACGCAGAGTAGAATTTTTAAGGCAGTTGTATGATGTGCACTCATATTAAACTAATTGTAGTATGTGTGTGTGTGATGTGTGATATTGCGTGAGTCTGGATTGGAATTTTGTTATGTTAATTAAAATGATGCTCTAAGTGTGATGCCTGGTCATAAGGGGATTCACGTGTAACACACTTTCAATGTTTAACTGTACAGTAGCAGTAATTTTGATAGGGAAAGCTTGGAAATTTGATTTAGAAAGAGATCCAAGAAGATGCTGGACAGGCTGACAACTTTGCAAGAATTAAGAACCTGATATCTATATACAAAAAAAAAAGGGGAAGGAACTTAGAGAACTATGATTAAGTTAAGGAGTAAGATGCAGGGTGTTAATTAAATTACTTGCAAGGTGCAAAACGCGCAAGGGAACCTAATAAGCTCATAGTTAATGAAACTTAACTGACCAGTTTCCCGTTTGTTTCCTTAAAGGCTGGCATGACCTCATGTTTCTTTCATCTTGCATGTAAGGGAGGGCTGGTACTTTAATTAAATCAATAAGGCTGGAACCTAGTCATTCATAATCACTCATGTCTAAATTACGTACCAATGCCTTCTATTAAGTTATTATGTCTGGTTTCTAGCAGCTCCTCACGTTATGTAACATGCAAATAAACAAGTTAATTGTGAGCTGGGAGTATAATTCCTATAATAATAATATCACATTGTAAACAACTTATGTTATTATATAAGCGTCAGGTGCATGACTGATGAAATGAGTGTGTATGAGTTAGTGAAGGAATTGTTAAACTTTAGTTATGCGGTTATTTTCGTATTATCACCATGTGATTGTACACTACTCATGCCAATTGTGGACTATAAATTAGAATCAGGCACTTGAAGCAGATGTAGGACGGCACGTTTTATGTGTAAGTGGCGAGGAATGACATCAATTTTCCTGGATTTTTGGGTCCGCAGATGAGTTGAATTATATGTTCTTTTTTACCAGTTAGGCAGCCCAACATACTTATTATTATACCGTGATGATGTAGGCAAGATAGGGACATTAATTATTTGGAAGACTATGATGAAATAAATTGCCAACCGCAGCAAGAAAAAGGAGGACTTAAGAAGCTCGTGATTATTGGGACTTGATTTATTCACTTTTGAATTTAATAGAACTAAGCTGCTAATTGAAGATGGACATTAGCCGAATTGGATGCGCACACATGTACCTGTTTACATAATAAATCAACAAGTAGTTAACCCTTAAATACTAGAGAGAGAAATACATCCCTCACTAAAATCTTGAAACAAATTTGGTTGAAGATGAAGCTGTTGAGCGTGTCTAGTCACCGAAAAATAGAGCTGTTGTTGTAACCTTGTCATGTGTCTATTGAACCAGTTAATTTCTAAGAATCAAATTTACTTAAATACCCCACTTGTAGGCTTATTAATAAGGTGTACTTCTCTTGTTATTTACGTGTAGATTAAAATACATGGGATTTCTAGAATCGATAATATGAATAGTAAATAAATGGCACTTAAGCTTGGGATTAGGAACTTGTTAAGGCAGTAATGTATTGACTGAAAGAATGTTAGGAATTGACATAGATAGTGACGTTAAACTGAGGTGAAACTAGCCGAACATTCAACTAAAAATCCTTCACTTGTAGCATGGAAAACAAAAGAAAATAAAATGATAAATAAAATGCCACCAAGTTAGGCAGCTGAATGTTGATTATAGCGACTGGGAATTTGACCTTCAGGCAGCCTGTAGAATAGCATTACACCCACACCTAAATGGATTATACGCTCATCCAGATGAAGACTAAAGTATTTTGAAGCTGGGCAGTATTTTCATGCCTCATTGGCGTGAATATATATACGTATATAGTTGCTAAACTATATAAGAAATATAAGACCAGCTGACCGTATTTATCATTAGGAGAAGGGTGTACTAACCATGGCATAAAAGGAGAGAATAAGTTGAATATTTCAAGTATGTTTACCGTTAAAGTAGTTGGAGAAGATATCAGATATTTTCATGATAAGACAAAGTAAAGAAATGTTAATAAGGAGAGTGAAATATATATTTAAAATACAGCCTAATAGTTAACCAGCAGTGTAAAAATAAGAATGTTGCATATGTGCTTATATACATATAACTAGCATATTAAAACAAACGAGACGTTAAGACTAGTTAAGCGAAATAAAGTAAAACTCTGTAATGATTATTCATATTTGATGAATATGAGGTTATTGAAAATATAATCATATGTAAATAATTATAACACATAATCCAAATAAAGTATGTGATGTTATTAGAGTTATGGATAAGCATATTGCAATGAGACAATCGATATTAATGAAACTATGATGAAATTTAATATGGAAAAGGATTCAATATTTACTAATTGGTGTGTGTATTATATACGCATATATAAATAATTAACATAAATAAGTGAATTATTTGATTTAAATAATAAGAAATTTGTGTGTACCAAGCGAGGAGAATAGAAGAATCACCATTCCTATTTTACAAAACAGACAAAGGCAAGGTGAAAATAGGTTTGTGCTTAATGATGTTTATGTCATAAATAAAAGTCTTCAAGCATGTCATACTAGTTGTGAAAATAATGATTCGATATATTTCATATATACAATGCTTATTTACTCGATCATGTGAAACTATTGATGATTTATATAAATATATATACATATAGATATTCGAAAATTATTGGTGCATGGTGTGGATTAAGTTTGTGCCTAATATTACTTATTATAAACATAAATCGCTAGTAAAATCAAAGCTTGATGATTCAAGTTTTGGTATGTAAATTGTTATATATATATTTATTATATTTTTTTAATAATGGTTATACAATTTAAGGATATTCTAAATGGTTATAGAGGCAGAATTATACATTTGTTATTGATTTAAGCGCATAATGCAAGGTATTACAACTATAATTAATTTATATTAATGTTAAATTGTAATGCATTGAGGTATTTGAGATATTATTATTTACTGTTATATCGACATTACATGATTGCACATATAAATAAGTCATGCATTATAAATTGTTAGCATGACATTTGAAGGAATAAGGGTGGTACGGTTATATATAAATTAATAGTTAATGAGATTTATGAGGCATGTTGAGTATCGTTCCCTCCTCGATGGTAGGTTGAGTATCTTTTTCTACCGACTGTACATAGTATAATGATGTAATTACTCCCAAGGCAGGTTGAGTACCATTCCCTCCTCGATGATAGGTTAAGTACCGTTCCCTACCGATTGTGTATAGTATGATGATGTAATTATTCTTAAGGCAGGTTGTCATACCCATACTCGTAGCATCCTTTGTATGCTTGCATTTTATGCATGCATTATGATGAAGGAGTGATGAAAGCATGAAATGCATGATATTGTTATGATTATGAATACCTTGAATTGATTTATGTGCCATTAATATCTTAGAGATGATAGAAAGTTCATAAGATATAGAAACTATAGAGAAAGGAACATAAACGAAATAAAAAGAAATATCAACTAATGAGAAAGTGTTTAAAATGCCTTGAGATGTGCATTAGAAGTGTTTATGCGCATGATTTTTTAATAATGCTCAATTGTAGAATTAAAACATGGAATGTGATTTCTTGACATACTAGACATGTTATTGTATGAGAGTATACATGATAAAATGCATAGGAGGAAGTGATGGTGAAGTTAGAATTAAGAAAATATTACGTATGAATTTAGGACATAAATGTCATTTTATAAAAAGAGGGGCAATTATGGAAACTAAAAATATGTATGTATGTGTATACTCATGTGCATACATGACATGTATGATATGTATGACCATAATATGGAATGATGTAGAAAGTAATTAATTAAAGGAGTAAGAATTCAATTTAGTTAAGGAAATTAATTATATGTTGACAAGTGTCAACATATGATTGGTGATGTGTGTCAATTTGCATGTGTAACTAGCTTTGTTTACTTAATGATTAATGCTTATTTTGCTGCATTTATGCTTTGAATTAGTAGAATTTGATGTGTTTGTTGAGTGTGTAGCTTGGTAGAAGAAATAAAGGAGAAGT
>CANYBF010250187.1:0-19452 GCA_948192965.1 Dalechampia spathulata | reverse complement strand
TATATATATATATATATATATATATATTTATTTATTTATTTATATTTATATTTATATTATAGATTTATTTATATCCCACCACTCTACTATTTGTGTCAAAAAGAAAATCTCTACCAAATCCATCATCATCCATATAAACTTCACATTATGGTTAGGGATCCATATTAATTTGGATTATGTTTGATTTTTCGAGTATAATTCGAATAATTTGAATACGATTTGAAATTGTAATTATATTAAAAATTTAGATTTGCTTTGATTTTGATATAAAAATTTAGTATAATTTATTTAATATGATTAATTTGTATATTCTACAAATAAATCTAACATATTTAATATAATATAAAATAAATTGTATAATACAAAAAATACAATTAATTTATAAAAGTAAAATTCAAATGATATAATTTTAAATAAAATTAACGAATTATACCTAAGATAGTATAACTTTATATGACTTAATTTATAAATTATATTTAAATTAGATTAACATATAAGCATGTATCGTAATATGATTATTATCGTATCAATAATGACTCAATATGAACCCAACTATTAAAAAATAAAATATACTTTTTGGTATGGATATGAATGCAACATTTAGAAGAAAGGGACTTGAATAGGGAAATAGATGTAGAATTCTATTTGAGTAATGTATTTGCAAAGGGAATTAAATGTAGTGAGAAGGAGTATGGAATATATTGGTACCAAATTTGTTGTTGGGTAGTCAATTTATCAACCCATTGGTGGGTCTATACAAGGTTTTACAAGAAATCAGATTGTCAGTGGGGGATTTCCTAATTGTCTTCCTTCCTTCCTTCCTTGCCAAGCCATAATTTGTCTTCCTTGCTTAATTTTGGAAATTCATACATCAATCATATATAACATTATTTTATTAGCATTTATAGCATGAAAATCAACTCTTTCATGTGAATTTATATTTAATTAATTCTTTCTAAAATTATTAATTCGGTGTATCGTAATGATATCAATAGTAGGAAACTCTCTTCTTTAATTTAAAATTTTGAATTTTGAATTTGAATCCTAGAGATAGGATAATAAAAGTTTTTTATATTAATTTTTTTATACTTCAAATTAAATGATAGAAAAATATGAAACAAAATACTCGAGATAATAAGTATTAGATATTTATATATACACAAGAAAGAAAATAGATTCAATACTATAGCCTATTAATGATAAGCACATTTAATCATAAAACCGAAAGAAGAACATGAATTGCTCTTATATTAAAATGAAAAGAGGACACCAAAAACTACAATTAAAATGTAATAAATAACATACTATCATGAGTTTTGAATAAATTAAAAACAATGTAATGCATTATGAGATTCGAGTTACGAGCCCACTTAAAATATTAAAAGAAAACATCACCGTACGACAAATCTAATAATAAAGATATGAATATTATTATCTGTGAATTTTAAACTTCAAAAACTTTAAAGATTCTTAAATTTTGAATAAAATAAAAACAAGATTGTAGATCAGTGTAGTAAATAAATACAATTAACAAAGGGGGAAGAGGAACAAAGTGATGAAATAGAGATTAAGATGAACTAAAAACAAGACTTAGTTATAGGTTTTTTTTTTTTTTTTTTGGGGTTTTGGAGGGTATGGTATGGGAAGATGGTGTCCGTACGAGGAGGATGTTTGGGTGGTGGTGGCGTGGTGCGTAGGAAACGGCCAAGGAACCATTCCCACTTCTGCGTGTCCAACGCCAATGCCCGCCCTCCACGGCATCCTCCGTGACTTGGGTTGGATTTGATTTTTTCGAAAAATTTATTAATATTTATTGATAAATATATTTTTATAAACAATTATAATATAAAGATTTTAAATTTTATTTAAATGGGACATAATTAATATAAATTTACAAGCAAATTTTATAGAAATTGTTGAAATTTATTTAAATTATAATTAATTTCTCCATATCTCAACACCGCCTTAGTCCGTACACCTGCGCCCACATCAATGTCACATCCGCTGTCTCTCTTTTCTTTTTTGTTTATCTTTCTATGTGTTGTCGGATTTTAATTCATTTGCAATTAATTTCTTAGCCTTTTTCTCACCTCAAAAGAAAAGTATTAGCTTTTTTCTTTTTTTTTTTAAAAAAAATAAATATTTGATAAATTTTAAAATTTAATAATACTAAATTTATATATTGCATAATATAAATATTAAAATTTTATACATTTAATTCAATATGATTTTAAATTTACTTATATAATTCGTTAATGATATATAATATTTTGAATTATAAATAACTTTTTTGATATATTAAGTAAATAAATAAATAAATAATTTAACTTGTTACCTTCGGTCAATAAATTAATTTATCTAAATAATGTTATTAAATTAATTTAAAATTATTAAATATTTAAAATATTATGAGTTAGGTTATCAAACATCATCTTATTTTAAAAAATTTTTAAAAATTGAAATTAATCATAAATGGAAAATGATTGATAATGTTATTAAAAGTTTTTTCAATAAATAATATATGATTTTATTTATTCTAATTTTTTTAAAAAAGCATATGATATAATTGTATAAATAAAATTAATTAATATTATAAAGTCATATAAGACATGACATTATACAACTTTTCTTAATATAAAATAAATACAAGTATATTAATTATGAGGTAAATAAGTTCTTATTTCAACGTAAAACAAAAGGGAAGATTGCTTTCTTGTTCTTTTTTGTTTTGTTTTTTTAGTTGTTTTTGTATGTAGTAAGTTTCTCTTCATTTTGACCCGCAAATAAAACGGGTTAAAAATGGATTAGAATATGTTTGGAGATGGAGCTTGACATGGGTCTTGATCATCTTCAATGGTGATAATTTGTAGATTTCATGTGAGACTTGATTTAATATATAGTTTCTCCCTACATGGTGGCGAAGATGATTCATCAGCCTGTCATCATATATCAATTACCATGAGAATTTAAAAAAGAAATAAATTGAAACGCAACTCAAAGTATAATACCAATTTGAGAAAACATTATAACCATAAAAGGAGGCCTGTGGAGCATCCTGATGAGCTAAGACTTGCCTAAAATTCCAAAATTACATAACCCATTTTACTAGAATGGTATTTTCGTGGGAAAAAGGACTCTTGATCGGATCACTTTTCTGCAAGTTGAGTGGCCATTGCGTAAGCCAGTAGCAAACTACTATACGGTGAATCCAAAGACATCCATGTCTTTTTATTACATTTATCATGTTAATTTCCCACTAAGTTGGCCAAGTTCCAATCACATTTTGTCCTTTTATTTCTTATTTATTGTCTAAATCAATCAACTTAGGTTAATAATTTGAAAATCACATCCACTTTGTCCTCAAAAATCCCATTTGCATTCATTAAGGTTTGTTCACCTTGGAATTTTATATAGGGAAAAAGAATAAGAATCCGTAATGATATTGGATTCCAACGATTTGTAGAATTATATATAAAGGGTTCGCATTTTAATTTTCATTCCCTAAATCTTATTTAATAACTCAATTTTTTAAAATAATATTGACATTTTTATAATTAAAATTTTCATTTACTTAATATATAATAATACAAATTTAAGATATAAAATCTTTCATATGCTTGAAAATCTTCTGATTGTACTATATATGGTTCCATTTGATAAGGCTCCAATTGATTATATAAAAGGTTAATCTTTTTGATATATTATTAGAATGAAATAATATTTTACATGATATTGTTTTGAATTAATATACAAATTACTCTTTACATCCCACATTGAAAATTGCATTTTTCTTCTTTTATTCCAAATTATAATCCACTTATCATTTTAATAAAGTAATTAATGTGTCAAATTTATATTATACCTTCATTCAATTATACTAAAAATTAGAAAAATCACTAATAATAAGAATATAATAAAATTAATATATTATATTTTCTTAATTCTTCTAAAATTAAAAATATATATACATATTATATTATATTTTTATATTAAAATAAAATTCTTTCTCTACTAATTAGTTTTTATATTTATATTTATACAAAAGGATAAATACATATATATATATTTTTTATATTTTTTTATATAATTATTTGGATAATGAATCAACTAAAGTATGGTAAGACATGAAAAAGGATAAAAGAAAAATGAGCCACAAATTTTTCAAATGGTACAAGATTTTTAAAAAAAAAAATAATTATCCATATATATGATGGTTAGAGGTTTAAACCCAAACCTTTTAGATTATCTAAAAGATGTTCATATTATTATATTACAATTTCATTTATTTATTTTAAGTGTTATAAGAATTGAATAACTTTTCTCTACTAAATTTTGATAAATTTAGTTCAAATGATAGAATCATATAGTAAGGGAATTTTATATTAAATTTTACTTTATGTTAAATCTTTATGATGTAGATGTTTGATTTAAGACTAAATTTTAGCATATTTAATATATCATCAACAATATTATAAGATAAAAAATTATTTTAATCATATAAAAAATATTAAATCCGGTCAAAAATATCTCAAAATTAATTAATTATAGAAAATCTAGTTCTATAGCTATTTTTAAAATTAAAAGAATGTTTGGATCCAATTGTAACAAAATTTGTTAAAAAGGAAATTATAGCAAATTTTTGTAATTCAAGAGTAATTTTATGTAAATATCTTAATTGATTATATATCATGTAACAAGTGGGAGTAGAAGAATGAATTATATCTTATGGTATTTGGATCAATAAATAGGGGGATTGAGGTAATAGCTCTATTAATTTTGACCCACTTGATAAAAGGAAAAATGCTTGTAGAGGACGCAACCATGTGGATATAAATATCTAAAATCCTGTCCATCATTTACTGAGAGGTTACAGAATTAAGTTTCATTTTCCTCATTCTTGAATTGGGTATCATTCCTTTGATATCTCTAGTGAAAATAGTCACTCTCTGCCCACTCAGGATTTAAAGATTTAGGTAAATTTGGTACCTAGGATTACGATGTATAACCGTGTCGTGGGTGCCCTCTCTCTGCTGACATTAACATATCTCTTTAGCAGCAGCAACCAATCCTCTGAATCGTTGTGGGTAATCTAAATTAATGGACTCCTAACGTAAGATTATAGACTCGTACTAATATTATGATGTATATTTTATTGCTTTAAATGGTATTGTTTATGAGGGTAAATAGAGTTTATGCAATATTGTTTTAATATTGTTTGTATTCAATTATACCTCAGCTCCTCTCCACTCTTTCTCTTTAAGTATTTATACCCTTGAAAACCCTTGTAAAGAGATCACAGCGTCTTCCTTTTAGCTCTCCTTTTCTCTTGTTTCCTGTTGTTTTTGTTTCTTGGGGACTTTTTAATGGCTTCTCTCTATATTCTGTCTATCCATTCCTTTTGAGTCTTTGGCACTTGTCAGTTTATGCTATGGAGAATAGTTTTATTGTATATAATAGCATTTTTTAACAAGTGGGTCTTTCTTATTTCGCATATCTATACATGGATTTTGAACTTTTGAAGCTTTTCTCTGGTTTTTTTTTAATAAAAAACTGTCCTTCGATTTGGCTTTCTTTGCTTCTCTTTTATCTTTCCCTTTACCTTTCTTTCATGGAATGAGATTTACGGTTAGGGTTAGGGTTGCCATTGGTGAAAAATAAAATCAACAAAAGCAAATACTCTTTCCCTTTTCCTCTTTTCCTTTTCTTTTTTCTGTTGCATGGGCAGATGGCCATGATGATAGCCAAGATCTAAAAGGAAAGAAAAAGAAAAACAAATATTACACCAGTCACTGTTTGCTGATGGAGCATCATCAAGATTCACAAGCTTTATCTAGGGCTACTGGGTTTCGGTGGTCCTTTGTTGTTCTTTTTTTTTTCCCGCTTGAATCCAATAGTCCCTCTGATATGGGAATCTTGATGATGCTGCAGCGGCAATAAATGGCTAATTTTATCTCTACTTCTCATCGGCAAACACCTGCGAGAAGAGCTAGTTCGTATTCCACCGCTTCCAAAATGAAGGTAGAATCCTTGAATATCTTGAGAACATAAAAAAAAAACATAAAGCATCAGCTAAATCTTGATTCTGCTGCTGTTTGTAGTCCATTTATTAAAAACACTTGTTGATTTCTGCACTTTTTTAATGCTGATATATGCACTAGCGTTGCTAGGGTTTTGTGCTGCTTAACCCCCAACTTGCACCAGGTTCTTTTTTTTTTTTCGTTAACCTTTCTGATGATGTAAATCTCTGTGTTAACTGGAGATTATTTATGGGTTTCATTTTTAGTTCCAGGTGCTCTCTTCTTTTCCTCTGACTGGCTTTTCTCAGGTTTTTCCCTTTTATTTTTCTTTTACTGGTGTCACCTCCAGCTGACAGAAGGCATGTCTGTCTTTTTGGTTAAATTCTGTACCATTACAAATCATAGTATTTCTTTAATTTTTTTGGGATTTCTTGTTTCAGTTCTTCTCACATTTTTTTTTTTGGTTTTTAGATCTCGATGACTTCATAATCTTGGACAATCTGTTGTTTATGCAAAGGTTTCAGATCAGTTACTCTTTTATGTTCCTTCCTTTTGTTCTTGGTGGGGAAAAGGGTAAATGATGATGTTAAAAATATGCAGAAAGTCTTATACATAATCATATTTTCTGCTGTTCATTAACAATTATGGAGTTCTTGCCTGTACCTGCCCTCCCTTCCCCTCCTAATGAACATCTACAGCTTTCTAATGGTAGACTTTCATACTGATTTGCTTTTCTGGATTTCTCGAAACTTTGCTGATTTTGTTTAGAAAAAGTCCTGATCGTTTTTAGCAGAAGCGGAAGTAATATTGGATATTAAGAACTATTTTAGCGACTAATCCCTAATTATCTGTTTAGGGTTTTGATCTATCACTGGCAACATATGGGATTTGGCTCATTCTATCAAGTTCTTCTGCTTGCACTTCTTCTTCTTTCTTCAAGTTCACAAATCTGCTGTTTTTATTACGATCATTGTTCGTCCTATTTGCAAAATCTATATGTTTGACTGCGGATTTGTATACATGTAATCAGAACTTATCCATTTAGTAAATGATTAAACTCATAAATCTTGGAAGAAAGTAGTACATTACAATAAAATCTTGATACAACAACGGAATTATGATAAAGAACTAGTCGTATTTTGAAATTAACATGAAAATATGATCATTTTCATCGTAAAATAATAGCCGAAGCAAAGAAAGATTAGTCTAATTATGATGATAATGTTTGATTCTGTAGTTTCACAATGGACAAGTGTATGCTTCCATGGATTTATTTTTGATTGATAAAATTAAAAAGTCAAGAATATTCCAACTTTTTTTTTTATTACTGTGTTCATGTCAACTGATGATGATCCATTGGAATTCCAACTGATCAAAGAACTTGAATGTCAGACCAGTTCATCAGGTTGAACTTGATCAGGATTTGCCATTGAACCTGCTGTGTTATTAGCTGCATCATCATGTATTTCCAAGTTCTTCTCAAGAATTAAATGTCAGAGCCATCCTTTTTTCTTCCCCTCCTTGACTGATTGACTGATTGATTGATTGAATATTCCCATGAAATTACAGCATTGAATTTTATGATCTGTAAAGTTATAAATTCAGGTTGAGTTTAACCACTGTTTATCATTACCTCATGGTTGTTTTTTTTTGTAATGTCAATTATTAATTCTATAATTATGTTTAAAGTTCATTAAATTAATGATATTTAATAATTTTATTCGATTTAAAATGTAATTTGATTCAGTTTAATTATTAATTATGTAAATTATCTTAAAAATCAATACTCATCCTTGACATTTATATATATAATTAATTTTATTCATTATTTTGTTCATCCTTATATGATTTAATATTTTTTTATCTTTAATAATTAATTAAATTGTTAAAGCATGATTTTAATTAAAGGAATTTTGGAGAAACATATAAGAAATATAAATATCATAAAAATTCCCCATTACATTATTTATAAAATGTCAAGCATTTTTAATTTTTTAAAAATTATTTAAGATAAAAAAATTTTATACATCTTAATTTTAAAATATATTTAATATGTATGAATGCTTATGAATACGATTACTATTTTATCGATTTATTTTCATTACTAAATAATTGATATATGCTTTATTATTGTATATAAAAAAATTAAAAAATTTAAACTATTAGAATAAATTTTAAGAAATAAATTAAAATAACCAAAGATAATTAGATTAATTAACCCTTTCTTTTTATTTTTTTTTTAATGTGGCTTGTAACTTTATTTAATCAATAAAGAGAGATTGGGGAAATTATATATATATATATATATATATATATATATATATATATATATATATATATATAAGACAAATCAATAAAAAATAATGCCATGCCTTCGTACAACATAAATAAAAGCAAAAATATTAAATGTGAAAGTTGAATCCTATGGGAACTTCATTGTAATTTAAAAAAATAATAATTTATTTATATTTATATTTATATCCTAAAATTCATATAATTTTAATTTTAATTTTATTTATTTTTTAAACTTCCAATTTACTTTCTAATATTATTACTTTCTTTACTAAATAGTTGACCGATGTAAATTGCAACCATCCATATCTAATAGGCCCATAATAAGGAACACTATGGGCTTAATCTGTTAAAGGAAACCAGTCCCCGGCCCAGCCCAGTTTTCTTGTTACAAATATAAATTATAGATTTATTTATTAAATGAGATTCACTATATAAATTTAAATAAAAATTTATTAAATTAAAATTTAAAAAAATAATAAATAACTCAATCATTTACATTTATACCTCTAAATTAAATTTAAAAGATAAGATACAAATAAAAATTATTATTACTTCAAAATATGATTATTCTCATTTGATTTTGATACATATTTATTTAAAGATTTTTAAATATGTCAAAATTTTTTATCATAAAGGTGAGTTTATTCTAAAAATACTATTTAATTATGTAATACACTTGCTTGTATAGAGTTGAAATTTAAAGAATATTATAATTTAAAAATTAAAAATTATAAACATGTATTATATATCAATATCAGTTAATTGATTATCAATATAATTTATTTATGCTTCAAATATTCATGTTTTTGCATATAATTTCGAGAATAATTATAATAAATTGACACGTATTCAAGATATATCACAATACATTATAATTAAAATCAATAATGTATTAAATAAAAGGTTGAAATTTTAATAAATTGGAAAGTAGAGTCAAGGGATGTATTTAATATGATTCTGTATTATTTTTTTTAATTTTATATTGGTAATATAATATTAATTTACTATTAGAAACTAAAATATATAAATTTTCGTTTTTATATTATATATTATATAAAAATTCGGTGTTAGTTGGGATTCATTGATAATATATGTTGATATTGAATTAATATTTGATTTAGTATTCTATTATAAATAAAATTTACATATTGATGATTAAAATATATAAAATTTATGTTTATTTTGGTACACAAAATAAAGTATTTTTATTAAATGAATTTTGAATAATACTCTATTTATGTCAGTATCATAATTTATTATTTTAATAAAAATGTTATAATTGCATAGGCTAAATATTTATCATAGGCAAGTATCATATCTGGATAATAAAAATGTATTTTAATATATAAAAGGAAAAGATAATATATAATTATGAAAAAAGTCAACAAAAATTATTGCAATTTAAATTAATTTTTAACAGAGAATAAAATAGAATAATATTTTATATATATATATATATATATATATATATATATACTCAAATGAAAAGAAATTATAATAAATAAGATTAAAATAATTAATACTCGTATAGGGTTTTATTTGGTTTTTATGATTTGTCAAGAAATAACATTAGCATGACTCTTTTGTATTAAAAAAATAAAAAAAATAAAATAAAAAAAAAGATATCAGGAATACACACGAACGAAAACAGAAGGAAAATAAGGAAACGGGAAAAGGAAAATGCAATTCTCTCAAAAATCTAGGGTTTGTTTGGTTGGTTAATTTTCCTTCTTTTTTTAAGTATCGCTTTTGTTTTGGAGGAGGTGAGTGATCAGAGTGTTGAGGGATCCATCGTTTTCAACGCATGGAGCAGCAACGAGAAAAACAGCAACAGCAGGAGGAGGAAGAGGAGGGAGGGAAGAGAAAAGAGTTAGGGAAGGACGAGGAGCTTCGTGACTTACGGAAAGAGGAGGAGGAGAAGCAACATTTCCAGCAAGAAGAGGCGGTGGAACAATTGCTGAAGGTGGAGCAGCAGTCACCGAAGGAGGTGGTGGTGGTGGACGAGCAGCGGCAGGTACCGAAGGAGGAGAAGGAGAAGCAGCAGTTATCGGAGATGGATAAAGAGGAGAAGTCACAGTTACAACAGGATAAGGAGCAACAGTTGTTGGAGAAGGAAGATGATTTACAGTTAGTGAATGATAATGATGTGAATTTACCGAAGGAGGACCGTGATAATACTTTAGAGTTGCCGAGGCAAGATCAAGATCATATTTTGCAATTACCAAAGGAAGATAGCAACTTGGAGAAGGACAGTTTAAATTTTTCGAAGGAGGAGAAGGAACAGTTGCAGGATGAGCACGATTTGCAATTACAGAAGCTGGAGCAGAAGAAGGATGATACTAATTTAGAGGTAAGGGAGGAGGAGGATGATTATAATAATTCACAGTTATCGAAGGAGGAGGAGAACGAGCAACTGTTACAGAAGCAGGAGGATGATTTAGCATTACCAATGCAGGAAGATGATAATTCAAAATTTCAGTTACCAAAGGAGGAGGAGGAGGACAATGATAGTAATAATTTACAGTTTAAAAAGGAGGAGGAGAAGGATGATATTAATAATTTACAGTCTGGAAAGGAGGAGGAGAAGGACCAATTATTACAGGAGCAGGGAGATGATTTACAAATGCAGAACCAGGAAGACGATAATTCAAAATTTCAGTTGCCAAAGGAGGAAGAGCAGGAGCAACAGGCTCCGCAAGATGATTTACCATTAAAAGAGGAGAAAGATGATTGTTTAGGGTTGCTCAAGGAGGAGAAGGAGAAGGAAAAGGAGCAGTTGCTGGTGGGTGATGATGATTTAGAGTTGGCTAAAGTAGAAAAGGAAGAGGAGAAGAAGGGTAAAGCTGATATTGGAGAAGACGGAATTGAAAGGGGTTTTGACAATAATAAGACACATCATACGCAGCATGACCTGATGTCCACTGATGAACATGAGGAATTGGATAATGATTTGCAATTGGCTAAGCCTTCTTCTCCTGTTGTTGCTGATGAAACAGCTGTTGTTTCAGAAGACACTGAAGTAGGAGGTGGAGATGGTAATGTGGAGGATGTCGATGATGGCTCGCACGTTGCTGAACCTCATTCTCCTCATGATGCTGCTGCTGATACTGCTGATGATGATGCTGACACAGGTGCTGCTGATTCAGAGGAAGATGCAGCAGTAGATGCTAATATGGAGAATGTGGAGGATGGAACTGAGTCTAATGAAGTGGATATCACTAAAGGTAAGCGAAAACGTGGCAAAACTCAAAAAAAAATGAGACCCACTCCGCCTCCAAGGAAGAAGAAAGATGAGGAAGATGTTTGTTTTTTTTGTTACGATGGAGGCAGCATTGTGCTCTGTGATCGAAGGTGAGACTTCTCCATCAGTGCATTAGTTAATAACTTAAAACACTTTTTCTTGTTAAATGAGTGTAATTTCTCTTTTTTAGCTCAGCTTAGGAATACAACTTTGTTTTCGTTGTTTTAAATTTTTTTAATGCAGTTGCAAGTCTAGGGGTTATCTTGTGTACTTTTTGTATGTATTTTTGGTATTCACATACTTAACAGTTCTGTGTTGATCTATGATAGGGGTTGCCCTAAGGCATACCATCCGGCTTGTATCAAAAGGGATGAATCTTTCTTCCAGTCGAAGCATAAATGGAATTGTGGTATGTCTCAGTTAAGGAGTTGATTTCTTTTTAAATATGTTAGTTGCCTTCAGACATTTAAGCTGCATGCTTGCTGAATTAAATTGCAGCATCTCATATCATTAAAGTTGCTTATATGGCAACTCAAGTTGATTATGTGAGGATGGGGCTTTTGTTGAAATACGAACCTCATTTTTCATGTACACTAACTTGCCATTTTTAATGCTTTGATTGAATTTATGCTGCCGTGATGCACCTTGAACTTTCATTTTACTTTTAGATGCTGCAGGTTAGCATTTTTCTTTTTAGTGGATGGGTATGTTGGTTTGCCCTGTGGCTGGCTATAGATCGTAACATCCTTCAAGGCAATTAGTGATTTATTCTTTTGTTCTTACTTCTCTGGATTAGTAGTAGTCACAATCATTACTAATGATATTTACACTGTTGAGCTTTATTATTAACCTGGGTTTCAGCTGGCGGTGCCATCTAATTCTCATTTATTTTCAGATTGGCATATTTGTAGCAGTTGTGGGAAAACTTCACATTATATGTGCTATACGTGTGTACACTCACTGTGCAAAGGTTGCACCAAAAATGCTGATTATGTGTGTGTAAGAGGGAATAAAGGATTTTGTGGAGCATGCATGAGAACCATAATGCTGGTTGAAAATGTTACGGTAGGAGATACGGAAATGGTATGATATTTTCTCTGTCTGGTTGGTTAGCCTTCCGTTTTGATTATATCTGATCTGCAGACAGATAACTGTTTGATTATTCTTTTGGGTTACTTTAACTGCAGGATTTCATTGTTTACTTCAAATGTGTTTCTTCCAAAATTATTTTATTCTCTGTTAAACCTTGTTTCCTCATGTCTTTGGGGGCTAGATATAGGAGTGCATTTGTATATGATAATATGTTTTCTTCTGATTGTATCATTTTTAGATGTGATCCCTTTTCTTTCGTCTTGGATGTAAATTTTTGCAGGCCCAGGTGAATTTTGATGATAAAAGTAGCTGGGAGTATCTCTTTAAAGACTATTGGATGGACTTAAAAGCTAAGCTATCCTTAACAACGGATGAACTAACTAAAGCTAAAAATCCATACAAAGGGGATGAGCTAACTAAAGCTAAGAATTTGGGCAAAGGAATTGGCAGCAGTGGTACTTCCAAGGAGGTATCTTCAGGAGAGCTTTATAATGTTGATGATGAGAAAGACCCTTGTTTAGACAATGGTGGAAATGTGCAGGCCAATCGTTCTAAGAAAAGAAAAACTAAAGATCAAGCTAAGGTTCTTAAGAAGCAGAATTCTCTAGTTACGGAAGATTCTGATGTTGATGAAGTCACTCCTTCAACTGAAGGGAAAATATGGGCGACAAAGGAGCTTTTAGAGTTTGTTTCTCACATGAAAAGTGGGGATACATCTATGATATCTCAGTTTGACGTCCAAGCTCTTTTAGTAGAATACATAAAAAGAAATAACCTTCGTGATCCTCGCCAGAAAAGTCAAATTATTTGTGATTCAAGACTCCGGAACTTGTTTGGACGGCCACGTGTGGGTCATTTTGAAATGCTTAAGCTTCTTGAAAACCACTTCCTTATCAAAGAAAAGTCCCCAGCTGATGACATTGTTAGAGCAGGGGTTCCTGATGCTGCTGGTAGTGAAGAAGAGCCTGCTGGAAGTAGTGATAGTCGAAGTGATAGAAGACGTAAAAAGCGTAAAAGAATGGAAGGGAAAAGATCACAGATAAATCCTAATTCAGAAGAATATGCAGCAATAGATGTTCACAATATTAACTTGTTATACCTTAAGCGTAGTCTCATAGAAAATCTCATGGATGATAATGAGAACTTCCATGAAATGGTTGTTGGGTCATTTGTGCGGATTAGGATTTCCGGTGGTGATCAAAAGCAAAACATGTACAGGCTTGTCCCAGTTGTAGGTATTATTTATATGACCGTTGCTCCTAATCTTTCATAAATGAAAAGACAATGTTTTTCTTAGAAGATTGTATCATTGAAAGGGAAGTTCAATGTTAGTTTTTGGTGCTTCTTAATTTAGGTACTAGCAAGGTGGATGAATCATATAAAGTTGGGTCTAGAACAACTTATTTCATGCTTGAAATATTAAACCTGAACAAGAAGGAGGTTGTATCAATTGATGGAATTTCAAATCAAGAATTTTTAGAGGTAAGATATACCAAAAAATTGATGCTTTTCTTTTCTAGTTCCTAACTTTATGATTTTTTTACTTTCAAACGTTTAGTGTTAATAGATGATTTGTTCCTCCATTATAAGCATTTCTTACACATAACATGGAATGTTCACTAAATTGAAGGTTGCATGGTTAGAAGTTCCTTGCAATTTATGCTTTGTTAGCTTCTATTGCTTTCACTCTTTCTGCCTAGGAGTTTGTTGTGCAAAATGAAAATCCATCTCGCACATCTAGACAATTATGCACATCACATGTTA
Source organism: Dalechampia spathulata (assembly GCA_948192965.1). Lineage (NCBI taxonomy): Eukaryota > Viridiplantae > Streptophyta > Magnoliopsida > Malpighiales > Euphorbiaceae > Dalechampia > Dalechampia spathulata. The sequence continues at coordinate 5,043 of CANYBF010250187.1, read as the reverse complement.
TATTTAACAAGATATAAAAAGGCAGTGACAGGGAAGTAGAGATTAAAATCATGGACATGCTTGTAGTTGTTTCTTAGTCGTTGTAGCCAAAGTGTAATGGCCATGCATTTACTAATGTGATTCTTTGACTATGAGCTTTTAAACAATGTGGTATATATGTGTAGGCTACAGCCTAAACAGATTTTTATGGTGGCAATTGATTATTTCATTAGTGGTTCTTTTAGTTCTCACTCAAAAGATTGTTATGTAAAAGTTAGAAAAAAATGAACACGTAATGGACAAATTGAGAACCTTTTTCATTAAGGAAAAGAAGAAAGAGGAATAATATTTATATGACACCAACCACAGAAGCTGATTGGGTTAATCCTTATCAAACTCTCCTAGGATATGCTAAAGTATGCCATGAGTAGAATACAAGAAAATAACAACCAACACAAAACACAGCCAGATAACTAGTGTCATTCACCCTTTAGGTTTCTCGATGAGAAATGCCATGCCTGAAACATGTTGGCTAATAATCAAGGTTGCATCTTCCTCAACCCCAACTTCATGTCATCAAATGTCAGTATTGGTGAAGCCTGATTACGACCATTTGATGTGCTATAATTTGAACTTGCATGTTAGCCCTGGGCCATGTACTCTTCATTTTTGTTTCTGTTTACAGGATATATCAGAGGTACTTAAGTTTAAGCAACTCAATTCAAATCAAAGAAACCTTAGTTTCAAGCTAGTTGGGGTTTTACACCAATCCTTTAGCTATTCCACTTGATTTTGGGTTACATATTTGAGAATGTAATGCCGTTAGATTGTTATGCACTGCATTTTTTCTGCTTAATTTATGCTTGCTTCTATCTTCTTTATGCTGTCCACCTGTATATTGAACTTACTAATTGGATATCTCAATGAATGGCTTGCATGACAAATCGACTTGTCTTCAAAGGGACCATCTTCACATGTTGTTTTCCAACTGACTCATTACAAAGACCATCTAGTTTCATATATCAATATCTATTGGAGCTTTCTCATTTTAATACTGAGTTAATTCTAAAAGTAATGACTTTAGTGACTACAGTTACTTCATACTTGATGGTTGTAGTGACTGTAATAATAATTTTAAAGTGTACATTTACTTCCATCTGCGTTTCCATGAATGACCATGGGCTTTATCAGAAAATATTGTTTTCTAACTTCCCCTATTTTAAATTTGAGTTGATTGTAATGCGTGCATCAATGCTGTATGTTAGACACATTTTTATATCGGTAATTAGGGGAAACATATGTTCAATTTTGTGCTCCAGTTTTGATGTACTAAATTGCTAATATGTACCAGGATGAATGCAGACGTTTGCGCCAGAGTATAAAATGTGGGCTTATCAAACGGTTGAAAGTGGTTGGTACTTTGAAATGTTATTTTTGTGCTCTAGCTTTTTATGTGTTCTCATGTCCGCAATTATTTGCCATTTTTTTTATATAGGGTCAGATTCAGGAGAAAGCAATGGCACTTCAACCTTACAAAGTAAATGATGTGAGTTCCCATCTTGATACTTTTGTTATGAAAAGTGACTTGAATTCCAATGTTAGATTTAAGGTTTTATTAACAGAACTCTAGTTATTCCAGGGTAATGGTATTGTTGTTTTATTTCTATTGTTTTGCTAGTACTGACCTTTACTCTTCTGATCCAGTGGCTTCAAGCAGAGATAGCAAGGCTTAATCATCTTCGTGATCGAGCTAGTGAAACAGGACGGAGGAAAGAATATCCTTTTCTATATGTGGTTATTTTGATCCCTCTTATTGGATTGTTTTCTTTCCTCATGTTTGCATAATATTCGTTGGTTTTTGCCCATATTCATGCCATGTTCAGAGTTTGCAAATGTTCAATTTGTGCATCATGTGCTGTAAAAATTTGCAATTGGATTGTAGGTGGTGAGCTTGATCATTGATCACATTTTGAAAGGTCAGGTGGTCACATAAAATAAAGCATATTTCTGAAAAACCTTGACTTGTCTTTGCTTTCAGTTATATTTTGTATCGTCTTGGGCATCTCAACTTCCTTAATCTGGCATCATACTTGTATGTGAACCATGTAATTTGTTGATTGGCTTGTATACCATACTATTCTTTAGTTGTTTCATTGCATTTGAATTTTGAAGAAATGCGTGTCATTGTAATGTATCTGTTGCAAGTGCCTTCCATGTTTCTTTCTTCCCGTCTTCTTGATAGTGAAAGCTAGGTCTGGATTAAATTTTATATTGACCGTTGACAACCTTGACTATCTTGCACGCTAAGAGAATGTGTAGAGAAATTGGATCTTCTGAAGTCTCCGAGAGAGCGTCAGCGCAGGTTGCATGAGATTCCTGATGTACACATTGACCCGAACATGGATCCAAATTATGAATCTGAAGAAGATGTTGGAGATTCAGAGGAAATAAGACAAGGTACTTAAGTGTTCGAAAGCAGAATTATTGTGATATTGCAACTTTCGTAGATTTCTTTAAAGTTCAGCCGTAACATAGTTTCTGTCTTTTTTGCAGGTGATCATTTGAGACCAAGAAGTACTGGGTTTGGAAGAAGGCTTCTAGAGCGCAATTCTTCATTTAGAGAACTTGATCAAAACGACATGGGAAACAGAGTGCAGAAGAATTTGGCCACTGTCACAGAGCAAAGTCGAAACATAGCCACACCCGTTTATGTGGATAGGGAGTCCAAATGGAGTCAGGGTGGGGGAGCCTTTGGGCTCAATAATCAGAATGCGTCAAGAAGCCAATTAAGCCCTACTGGTTTAGTGAGTAATGATTGGAGTAGTCGAGCACAACCTTCTAGTGATTGGAGTAGTCGAGCACCGGTTGTGCGACCCGAGTCACATCCTGTGGTTGCACCAACTGCCCTACCATCTCCCCTTGCCTCGGGGAGAGAGGCATTTCGTAGCGATCTTGAGTCAGAAAAGATGTGGCACTATCAAGATCCGTCTCGAAATGTCCAAGGACCTTTTTCTATCATTCAACTGCGTAAATGGAATGCGAAAGGGCATTTCCCTTCACATTTCAGAGTGTGGAGGACAAACGAGAAGCAAGAGAACTCTATCCTTCTAGCTGATGTATTGGATGGCCGGTTTCGCTAGAAGTTTGTAGCACTCATTCATTTCCGAAGCAGTCAACAGTTCTAATGATGGAGATCAGAGTTAACAAAACAGAGCATGGGTGCAACTTATTTCAACACAAGCCGATGCATGATGGTGGTGGTAATGGCAATGAGTTTTTGATAGCTGTTGAAATTCCCAATTCAGTTTAGGAGTTCACATTGTATTTTTCTTTCATTCATATCGTTTTCTTGCAATCATCTTAACAGTGGCTTATTAGGTTAGGATTTATGGTTAGTTTGACCATATCTTTATAGGCTTTTATTTTTGGTGCAACTTTGATGCCTGCCTCTGCACAGATCAATAAACACCACTGTCTCTTAAATGCGGCCACAACAATCATTTCCTTTTCAGCTGCTGCAATTTATAGCATCATTGCGCATAATGATATTTAACAGACCAAAAATTATATCAAGATAGACATTTTTTTAATTCATGGGAGGTGAGCTCGGTGGATTAGATGATTATATAAAAATCATTCGATTTAAATTTGATATTATATATATTTATGATGATGACATAAAATAGTTTTTTCTTTTTAAATGTCATTTAACAAATTATATGGATGAAACAAGTTCACCATTGAAGGTTTAGTTCTCATAATGCTTATTTTTCAGATGATTTAGTTAGTGGGATAACATTATAATATATAGTTTAGAAGTATGACATGTTGATAATGGGTTCCCCTCTTTTGTGTTAGATTTGCACTATTTCTCGACAAATCTACTTATTATAAGTTAGACTAATGCGCCATGTTGGCTTGCTTAAAAATATCAAGATTATAATTAAAAAACATTACTATACCATAACTTAATTAATTATATATATATATATAGCCATAGAACTCCAATAACATAGCCAAAATTAGAATAAAATCTGCCATCTTCGATGAGTATCGGTCAACACAAAATTAATATGCAATCAATCATCAGATTATGATATCAGCCAACAACATCACTTCTAAATAATTAACTAATTAATCAGACAGTAGGATACTAATTCCTAATTAAATCATAAATGATTTCTTGTTCTTCCCTATTATGTCTCCAACACATAAAATTTCAGACAGCTTTTGTCCCCATCCAAAGAAAAGGAAAGAAAACTATATTTTTAAAAAAAAATTTTTTGACTATATATTATATATCCTCTGTATAATTTTTATTGAATACCAACCATACGTTAATTAATTATAATATAGTATTTTTTATATTTTTCTTAAAAAGCTTAGAACATGCAGCTCACATGGAGGCATGTGGAGGTGCTGTGTTAAAATTTTCCTAGAGAATAAGATCGTTTTCATTAATCTCATATAAATAATAAATAATTGAATTTATTAATTAATGGGTGTCTTTAATTTTTATTTTAAAATGAATACATTTAGATTATAGTTTAATATCACATAATTTGCAAACCAAATCAATGAAACTATGCCTTATAGATCAAATGTTATTTATAACAAAAATGACATTTAATTGAGAATAATATATTTTTATAATTTACTTCATAAAACAAAAACTTGGAATTTTATGGATGAATTAATTAATTAATTATGTAAATAATTAATATAAAAGGAAGTAATAGTGGACAAGATCATGAATATTAGAGTCAAAAGAAGAGGACAGAGGAGTAGGAGTAAGGACAAAGTCTGCAATCATATAAAGAAGTAAATAATTAAGAAAAATCAATTAACCATTAGCATGATATTAGATTCCATATATTTTTTTTATAATTATATATTAGTAAGTTATTGAGGAGAATTTTGAATGGTCAATTCCTGAAGTATCCAACAAACTAATTAAGCTAATATTAATCTAATTAAAAATTAACCAAAACAAACAAAATAATTATGGATAAACAATTTCAGAGATGCCATGCATAAAAGGAGATGCTTATATATATACATATA
>CANYBF010250100.1:0-10496 GCA_948192965.1 Dalechampia spathulata | reverse complement strand
ATTTGAAAATCCCGAACCCATACTCTGAAGAAACTAAGGTCGTTTTCAACTCTGGAAAACCTAAGTTTTATTTCCTAGTTTTCAAAATTAATTCAATTGGATTAATAGAAACAAACTAGGTGGCGACTCCACATCCACACTCTGCGTTTTCCAAAAGGTAAAACACGTAAAAACCGGGAAACAGGATCGGCGCTCACACACCCTTTTTCTCAAACCATTAGTCAAAACCTCCTCCAAAGCATTGCCAATAATTTTTTCTAAAAGGCGACTAATGCAGCCATGCCTTCTATCAAAGTCTCATGAATAGATTCCTTTACCCTTATCATAAATTCTTCATCAAAATCCTCTCTAGTAACAAGTCTTGCTAGTTTTGTTTCTTGAAATTCAACTAATTCAACTAGTGCCCTTGGGGGTTCATTTGCATGAGTCTTGTATGGGGACGAAGCCTTCCCGAATTATTCCATAATGGTTGGAACATTTTTCTCTTGTCCTTATCCTAATCATACTATTGTAGGAACTTCTTCTAAATCTTGGAATCTAACCACCTCTTTGTCTAAGGCACTTCAAATTTTAGGAGTCATTGTCATGCCTGTCCTACTGGGTATGCCAAAATTGTTTAGCATGATTTACAAAAATTAAATGCGGGTGTGTCAGAGGAACTAGACCTTAACAATTTGCTTGGACTTGATGGAAACAAAAACTCAATTAAAAAGCTTAAAGAATGGAACTAAATTGAGTAAGAAATTAAAGTTGAATAGAATTGACTTAAGAATTATGCAAATCAAAGAAAATGTTTGTTGACAAGAAATGCTAACAAGAATGTTTGCCTCAAGGAACTAGAAACATTGAGAAAACAAATGAAAATTATTTGGAAATACTGCTAAAGTAATATGCTAATGCTTGAATGGAGTCTTTGAAGTCTCTACTTCCTTTTTCTTTTTATCGAATTGAGCCTATTTTGGTTGATTGAATGATGATTTTTTTTTTGAATGATCCCAACTGTAACATATTTATTTGGCTTCGTGAAACCGTTTGCACATCTTCCAAAATCCAGCTTCCACCGCCTCCCATTTTGCACATACAGGCTTCTTAAAAAACCATCACCATGTAACTGCCACATTTAATTAATTTAATCAAACCAGCCTTAACTTAAACTAATAAATCAAGCTAATTTATTAATTAAGTTTCCTTGAAATTATATTTATTAGCTTCGTAAAAATCAGGCCAAACAATATCATTAATATATTATTATATGCAGGTATTCATTATATTTAAAATGTGAATATGTATGTGTTAAATTTAATACATAAAACTTTCTATCCGTTAATACTTTGATATTATATCAAAGAATTGTCTAATTATGAAATAAGATATAAAAATCATTTACATATGTCAACTGGTTCTACATAATATTTTTTCAGTTTATTTTGATTTAATCAGTTTAATCACAATCAAAATGCAGACATGAAACCTCGTACCTTTGTCCTGATCCTATAAACTCAAGTATGATACTAGAATCTGAGTTATCATTGTAACTTGTTAGAGTTGGAAAGGTGGCAATGGATTTCTTTATTTGTTTGGGATGATTAATTTCTAATTTGCATTTATTTACTTCCTGATGCAATTTCTAAATCTCATGTTATCTGAAGTTTACTGGAATATGACTATAAATATATATATTTCATAAAATATTTTATTTAATTTATAAAATTGAGAATAAAAATTATATTTTATAAAATTTTATATAATTTAAATATCTTATTTTTTATGAGATCTAAAAATATTAGATAATATTTTAAAATTTTCTTATTTGAATATTTATGATATTCAGTATTTATTTGTTTTATACCTTATTTAGCCTTCTTGAAGCAATGTATTTTCAAATCAAATAATATTCCTTAATATTTTTCAAATACTATTCACATTGTATTTTTATGTATTTAAAATTAATATATAAATGAATAATTATTAATAAAAAAATTAACATCTAAAAATCATTAATTTTATCGAATATCATCATAACCAATAAAATTTGATATTTAAAATAATTTGTCATAAAATTTAATTCAAATAAGATGAAGATAGGTAAGATTGAAAAGTTAAATTACAATTGGAACTTCCTAAGAGCAGGGGATGTACCTTTCTTAAAATGGCCAACTTTATGAGGAAGATGTGCCAAAAGAGTATATTTCAATTCAGCCGAACAAAAGGAAATGGATCAATCATATGGAATTTATCGAATTTATCGTAAATCTCACGACTACTTTAAGCTTTTGGATGCATGTGACAAGAAAAACATTGTCAACAACAGATGAACTGGAGCCATTACAATCAAATATTCCTTCTTGGTATTATAGTACCAGAGAGCCATCCCTTGTTTGATCATCCTGATGCTTACCAGATTCTTTCACATAATACCTTTTGGATCTCTTAAATTTCTTTGAATTTATTATTTTATCTCCTGCATGCGAAGAATTCCAATTTTTTGTGTTGATATTATGAGCATGGAACTCATTAAGAAAAAACATTCTATTTTAAGTAGTTTAATGATGTGAATGAATATATATGTTTTTTATACCCTCATTTCTCTAGTTTCAATATAACTATGTTACTTTCTCATATGTATAGTTTCTAAAGTATTTAATATTTTCATTACATTTTACATGAATTTATGTATACTTTTATTTAGAATTATTAATTGTTACATTTGCATATTTTTATAATGGATTTATTAACACTTAATTCACAACCATGATTCACATTCATAAGGTAAAAGCCCACATGCATTTAAAAGTATGGATAAAAATAATTTAATAGAGTAATGAAATGTATCAACTTTTGTCACATATTAAATGAAAGATTTAGCTTTTAGAAATCAGTCTAGATTGTAATAGACTCTTTAAACTTTCCAATGTATAAAAAATCATGCAAATTGAACTTGTATAGCTCAAGATATGATGAAAGTAATAGTGTCAAAATTTTGCAACATGTTACACGTGTCATGTAATAATTTTTTCCACAAATTATCATTCTCTAGCAAGCTACATGAATTATGTAGATCTCCCATGACTCATGTAGATCACTTTCAACCTCAAAATCCACCTCCAATCCTTCTCGTGAGTCATGTAGACTTCACATGAATTGTGCAACTCATTCTACACATTTTTGAAGGTAAAATGAATCAAGAAGCATAATTAAATATTTTAATTTAGTTTTTATATCATTTATAAACTTCATTTTTCTTGAATATAGGGATTGAATCATCAATTTCAATCATTAATCTTTCATTTTTATCATTCTCTTTTCTTTTAATATTTTTTCTTTTATTATTTAGAATTAGTTTAAAGATTTGCTGGGGAATTTTTTCTTGCAATTTTCTTTTTCTTCTCATCAATTTATGGAACTTTGAGGTGGCTTCAAAGGTTTTCAAGTTTAAAGGCCAAGAATCAAAGGAGGATAAAGAATTAAGTTTATATGAATTTTATTATTATCTTTCCTTTTCTCAATCTTGATTATCATTGTATTTTTGTTAATATATTTGAATCATTTAAATTTATGAATTATGAGTAAGAATATATTAGGAACTAAATATTTGATTATAGATTTGTTTGGATTTCTATTAATTAATGGGGATTATATATATATATATATATTATTGATATTTGTTATTAACTTGGATCATGGTGCTTAATAAGTATGATTGAAATTAAACTCACTTAATTATATATCTTAGATAATTAATTATAATGGAAAGTGAGTTAGTTATTGAATAACATGATATGACCATTATGAATTGCCTAAAAATTGAAATTTAACTCATAAGATTAGTTTTGGATAAAAGTAATTAATGCATTTTAATTAACTGATAATCATTAAAGTCTGTAGTTAATTAATTTTAATAGGTTAATTGAACCTTAAAAAAGATTAGTTAATATTTTTGTTATCCACCTTCTCATAATTATGATTTCATTTAATATTGATTGTCATAAATTGACCAACGAAAACCTATTTGAATATTCAACCTTAATAATGAGAAATTGCTAGAGATATCTTAATTCACTTTGTTAATTTTATTTTACAAATTAAGTAGTTTTACATGCTTGAATTTCTTATTTTGAAATAAACTTTTAAACACTAACAAATACATAATTTATTAAAACTTAGTTGATACAAGACCAACATTCTTTACATTACAATTACAAGATAAGATATGCATGGGAATGTGTATTTTGTAGGATAATTTATTATAAATTTAAAATATTTTAAAAGTTAATTTTACAATCATAAATTTTGAAATTATTCATTATAATGGAGTTTTATTTTAAATATCTTCATTTAAGATCTTGTTTGATATCATATAATTTCAATGGCGGGTTCCAACCATCACACCTCCGTACGTCTTCGGCCACTTCACCGCCATTTTTAATTTTTATCATATAATTTACCAAACCTCCACAATATAAAGCCAAAGCAGTCCTACTCTCCAAGTTATTATCATATTTTCTCCTTAAAATTTCTTCATATCTTAATCAGGTTCTTTTTCTTTCTTTTTCCTTGGAAAGTCCAAATCTATCTCTGCCGTGTTTCGCATTTAAAACCAATCCATATCTCTCTCTCTTTACATCATCGTTCAGAAAATCAACCCGCAATTCTTTCAATAGATAAAGAATGGTGGTGATAAGAACAAGCATTGGCCTGGCAGGGCTGGCGATGGTGCTGGCTTTCGAGATTTCTTCATGCTTATCGCTGCAGATTAGCAGATCAAGTTTTCCTAAAGGATTTGTGTTTGGAACTGCCTCTGCCGCGTTTCAGGTAAGATTCCTGTGCTATCTTTGTAAGAGAGTGAAAATTCTACCTCTTGACTTGGAGATTTTGAATTCCTTTCTTAAAATAGAAGCACTTGAATCGATATTTGAGCGTTGAACAAGTTATGCATTAAAACCATTAATATCTTAACTCTATATTTACATATATCCTTTCAAACTTTTATTGGCATACGCCCTTCACCCAATTTTTTATTTTCCATTTTTCATTTTAATATCACAACTTATTTATTTATATACTTTAAATATCTACATTTATCACATTTTAAAAATTTATCGCATAAATACCTTAATTTTACTTGTCATGTATCTTTCATTTTTATAAAAAATAAATTTAAGGATTAAATATGATAGCATATAATACATACTTTAAATAAAATTGAATTAACAATAATGGTTATTCAAAAAATATATGAATAAATAAATCAAACTTTATTTAGTCATATTACAAATTAAAAATTGAAGAGATAATCATAAATAAAATGAAACTCTTCTCTCCTTAAAATAATACAAACAATATATTTAAATTTATATTTCTAATAATTAATTATTTTTAATTTTTTAAAAAATTTAAAATTTAAATAATTAATTTGAAATAATTAAAAAACTATTTAAAATTCAATTACTAAATTCCTAAAAAATTACTAAATTTTAATGGTTATTTCAAATTAGGTATTAAATTTCAATTTTTTTTGGATATTGTGTTTTTATTTTTATTTCATCTCAATGAAATTCTGATCAAATTTGTTAATATGATATTGACATAATAATTCAAAATGAAATAAATGTCGTTTCATAAAATCGCTAGACTTTTATATAAAAATTCAATACAATGCATAATTAAAAATTAATTTTTATATATTCATATTTTTAATTAATAATTTTGTATTATTTTATGTATAATTATAACTCAAAAAAAACTAAAATTAATATTTCATTACACTTTGTTTATTGTTGAACAAATAACATTTTGCTTAATATTTATAATATTTTTTATAATTTAATCAATAATTTACAATCATATATATATATATATATATATATATATGAAAACATAGATTGAAAAAAATTGTGAAATAAAAATATAAATAATGAAAATTTTTTTCATAAAAATGGATGATTTTATTTTATTTTAATTTTTTTTGAAAAATTTATGTTCAAAAGCATAAATCTAAGATATATTTTTAGATATAAATATTTACATATATATATTTTAATATATTAATCATATTATACTAACATATATTATATTGAAAGCATTTGTTAGAATAATTTTTTAATATTTATTAAAAAATTTTTACAATATATGTGTAAATTGTTGATTAAATTATAAAAAAATTATAAATATCATATAAAATACTAACTTTCAAACAATAAGCAAAATATGCTTGAACTTTTTATTTTAATTATTGATTGTTTGATTATATTAAAATTATTTATCAAATAATATAATTATTTAAAAATATAAATATGTATAAATTAATTTTTCATCATTAATTATATTAAGTTTTTATATAAAAGTTTAGTCTCTTTTTTAAAATAAATAATAAAATTAAATAAATACTTTAAAAATAAAATGATATGATATTGATGCAGACATTAAGGTAATGTTAATTGATATGTATTGCATCTCTGATTATTATATTAAATCTTACTAATAAATTTTATATGAAATAAAGATAAAATTATAATTTGATATTCAATAAAATTGCAATGAAAGGTAGTCTCTCTGTGGGGTAGCTTCTCCTTGTCGGAGGATACCCTCCTCACGTGTCTTGAATGTGTAGCCGTTTGAGCAGCAAGAGTCCGGAACCCAAGACATCCAGAAATATATAAAAATAAGCATACACCTTAACTTAATATTTAATCAAAATTACATTTTTTTATTAATCTTAAAATTAACTAGAATTGCAATAAACTTTATTATTTAATTTATTTTGATTATTTTACAAGTTTCAATCAAAATAATAAAAACACGTGACAGAACTTTATTTATTATTATTATTATTATATTTTAAGTTTGTTTGGTCTCGCAGTACGAAGGAGCAGTGAAAGAGGATGGAAGGGGACCAAGTGTCTGGGACACATTCTCACATACGTTTGGTACAAGTTTAATTTGTTCATTCAGAATTGACATTACACATTATATTCAATATCATTGCATGTTCATCTTACGTTTTCCTGCAGGCAAGATCGTTGATTCCAGCAATGCTGATGTTGCCGTCGACCAATACCACCGCTTTCCTGTTTGTCTTTCTCTCTTACCAAGTTCCTTTTAAGTAATTAGCAACCATAATCGTACCTGGCCGCTTCTGCTATTGACTGTAACATTTCCAGGAAGACATTCAACTTATGAAGGATATGGGCATGGATGCCTATAGATTCTCAATTTCATGGTCTCGAATATATCCTAGTGAGTTGGTCGAATATGTATATCTATACTTCCTGAAAAATCAGGTCCGGATAAAATGTCATATGATATTATAATTTTCATTACAGATGGCACCGGAGCAATAAATAAGGCTGGAATTGATCATTACAATAAACTCATCAATGCTTTGCTTGCTGCAGGTAACAAGTAATATTTATCAGAATCAGTTACATTCCATGCCTTGCTAAAAAAAATCGGTACTTATTAATCAAGGCCACGTTGTCGAAATAGATATAATTCTCTTTCCATATGTTTCTCACAAAGCCAGCCCGTTTTTTCGTTGTTTAATGTGATCAAGGCTAAATAAATGGCGGACATGCATGTTTATCTCAATCTGCGCAGGAATTGAGCCATACGTGACCTTGTATCATTGGGACCTTCCTCAAGCGCTTAATGACAGATATAAAGGATGGCTCAGCCGCCATATAATGTAAAATCGCTTCTAATTATATCAAAAATATGTACTTATTTTACCCTTTTAAACTTTCTGGTGGCGTGATCCGGGTTGTTTACAGAAAGGATTTTGCAATATTCGCCGACACTTGCTTTAAAGAATTTGGCGACAGGGTGAAGCACTGGATCACATTTAACGAACCGCATACATTTACCATTCAAGGATATGATGTGGGTCTCCAGGCTCCAGGACGTTGCTCCATCCTTCTGCATTTCTTCTGCGCGGCTGGAAACTCTGGAACTGAACCTTACATTGTTGCCCACAATGTACTTATTACTCATGGAACTGTGGTAGACATTTACAGGAAAAATTACAAGGTGAGTGAATCTTGTTCACCCCATTCATTGGCATTGAAAGCGGACAGATCTTATGTTCGTGTTAATCGCAGGCAAAACAGAGAGGTTCAGTTGGCATATCATTGGATGTTATCTGGTATATACCAGCCACAAACACCACAGAAGACATAGAGGCAACTCAAAGAGCACAAGATTTTCAGCTCGGGTGGTAAGTATTTGCATATTATATATCATCGTTCTGGCAAATGTCCTGTAAATTAATGCGATACAATAGATAACTTGTATTTCTTTTTCCATTTTCTCTATCATGCCTTCAGGTTTATTGAACCTTTGATATTTGGGGATTATCCAAGTTCAATCAAACGCAGAGTTGGGGATAGATTGCCAGAATTTTCCAAATCCGAGTCTGCTCTCATTAGAAGGTCCTTAGATTTTGTAGGAATTAATCACTACACCACATATTATGCATCAGAAGATTCAGGTGACCCAATTAACAAACTCCTCAATGATTCCTTGGCAGATTCTGGTGCTTCTACTCTCCGTAAGTTTGATTATCATGCCACCAAGTTTCGCATTTTTCATTTCTACACTTTATTAGACTACCCACTAATTCATACGTTATTACTGTTTTCAGCTTTCAGAGGCTTAAAACCTATTGCTGACAGGGTATACATTTCACCCTAAGTTCCATTTATATATTGCAGTAGAACAATTTGTTTAGTGATACACACTCGGGTTATGCGATGCAAGTTCGACCAGTGAAATCACCATTCATGAGAAGCTTTTATATAATCATTACGTGATCAAAATTGCAGGCAAACTCTATATGGTTATACATAGTTCCTAAAGGGATAAGAAGCTTAATGAACTACATAAAGAACAAGTATGGCAACATTCCAATCATCATAACAGAAAATGGTAATCCTTTTAAAAAGGCAAGAAGTAAATCATCTTTCACGTCCTCTATTTGAAACGCTAAATTACAGTTACTTGGGTCTTTGCAGGGATGGATGACCCAAATGATCCTCTTATGTCCATAAAAGATGCTCTAAAGGATGAGAAGAGGATCAAATACCATAATGGCTATTTAAGCAACTTGCTAGCTTCTATCAAGTATGAACAATCTTATGTCATTCAAGTTAGAATTACTTAAATTGAATTTGCTTTGAAGTGACGAAATATTCGTGCAATGGTATGCATTCTAACATTAGATTTCTTTTGGATTCTCACAGAGAAGATGGATGCAATGTGAAGGGATATTTCGTATGGTCATTATTGGATAATTGGGAATGGGAAGCTGGATTTACTTCAAGATTTGGTCTTTTTTTTGTTGATTATAATGACAACCTCAAAAGATACCCAAAAGATTCTGTTAAATGGTTCAAAACTTTCTTAAAATCTTGAATATTTATCAAGAATGATTGAATGGAAGTTGGAATTAAAAAAGTTTTGATTTTTGCACAAGAAAAAAAATCATTACTATGTTTAGTTCAAATGTATGTATGCATATGTAGATGATAATGAATTTATATGCACATGATTGATTAATTCAAGCTTGAATTATCATTACCTTTTAGATTAATAGAATCACACTAAGTGTAAATAGATTAATCATATGTTAAAAAATGAAGTTTAGCTCATCTATATGATTTTGTTTATAGAACTTGTCTCCATTCATATTTATATACTCGAGACTACATTTGTTATAAATACAAATAAAGTCAACATCATTGGTTTCACATTGCTAAGTGTTATATGCATTTTATGTCACATCCACACATACACAACATTCCCGTGTGCATGCATTTTATGCATATGTTATAGTGAATGATTGATTAGTGCATGACATGCATGAATGAGATATGATGTATGAATACTTTGACATGATGAATGTGATATGAAATGCCTCAAAGACAAGGGAATTTCATATGATATGGAATTGATTGAGAAAGAAATGAAAACAAAGTGAAAAGATGACTAAAGTGGTGAAAATGCATTAAAGATGCGAATTTAGTATGCTTTTGGTGAATGCCTGGGATGAAGCTCTATGATGGAATTTATATGTGAAGGGTGATGCATTGGCAAGTTTAACATGTTATTATGTGATAAAGTAGAGTTTAAAATGGGTAAATAAAAGTTGAAGTAAAGTTAGAAGCAATGATATGTTAAATGGTAAGCTAGGATACAAATGACATTTCATGGAAAGTTAAGATTATAATTGGAAACCATTACATGTATGATTCATGTCCATAACATTATGATGAATGATGAGTGCATTCTTATGAAAGTATGACCTAAATATGATGTAAAAATGAGTATTAAAGGAAGAAGAAATAAATTGAACTAAGGAATGAAGGATAAGCTTGCAAGGTATCACCATATGATTGGTTAATTTCTTAAATGGTCAAAATTTGGTCTTATATGAAGTAAGAAGGAAGCAAAGTCAATTTTCTTCATCTTAACACCCTTCTAGCTTTAGCTTCTTCATTCCC
>CANYBF010249951.1:0-18590 GCA_948192965.1 Dalechampia spathulata | reverse complement strand
TATATATATATATATATATATATATATATATATATATATATATATAAATTTTTGCACTTAATCTTAAATGTTAGAGATCCCTTGTAGGACGATTATTAGTTTTCTTAAATCGAGAATTAGTAATCATGCTACGGGAGCATGTTACGCAGTGGAAAGACGTGACATTTTATATGTATAAAGTACTCATTTAATACTCCAATACACAATATTTAATAATTAAAATCCCTCCATTTTTTCCATTAACTCCAAATATTATTATTTTATTTTCTCTTTCCATCCACTAACGCTATTACCCATACCACCTTTTCTAATTTCCAATACTTTTAATATTTTATTCATCAACTAACACATCCTCCAATAAATAATTAAAATATAATTATTTTCAAATCTCATTCACATAATATCCACATAATCATTTATTTATTTATTTACCTTCATATATTTATATATCATCTTATTTTCATAATTCCTTTTAATACATAAATAAATTAAACTATTTAATATTCATTACATCACATGTCTAATTAATACTTAAATATTATTTTCATTTACTTATTTAATACTCATTTATTTTATTTATACACTCCATTATTCATTAAACTTATTTATCTCTATATGTATAATTATACATGTATATATATATCATATGCATAAATTTATTTATACTATCTTTAATCATACTCAATTATTAAATTATACATACACCAATAAATAAATATAATTCATCTCATTTCCTCTATTACATGCATTTCCATGCACACGTAATTATCACACTCTAATATTTGTATATTTAATTGCTCGACTTAATGAAATATGCTTAAATTTATTATGCATATTCTACTTAATTTTCTATCAAATTATCGTCATTCCTTAATCCCGATAAATATTTCTTATCATTTTTATAATATTTATGAACTATCACCTCGAAATGCATAATTTTTTGTAATTCTACGTCATCGCCAAATTTTTGATCGTATAGGGAGAATTTTCATCACTTGAATTATTATTTCCATATGTGCTAAAAATGAGGGTGTAACACAGCTGTTGTCCAGGAAATAAGTTAATAGTAAGTAATGAATGTTATTAAATTGCACTACAGTAGACGGGAATGCTTAAACTACTACTGTAACTAATGGCTGAATTTAAAAGGTGATATGAATCTTTAATTTAGTTGTGGGTGAGGTTGTATTAACTTAAGTAGCTTAACATTCACTAAATTATTGACTTATAAAACTAGAACCCCACTTGTGTTATGCATATTAATGTGCTTGATGCCAATTGCTGTGTTGAGGAATTAATTGTTGAATATAAGAATGTTGATCGTAGTGTCCACAGGTTACTAATACATTATAGATAAACCATGATGGCCTATTTTAGATTAACAAAGATGAGAGTGAAATTAATAGTTAAGATACGGAAGTAAGCAAATATTAATGAATTATTGAGAAGAGATTGAGAATTAGCCATGATAGTTAAATGCCTTAATGAAAGTTAAGAAAGGAGGGGTTGTTGGGTACTGGTTACATAATTGAATTCTTTAGTTCAATAAGTGATAAAATCAGCCTGCATCTACATGACAACAATTGCATACTAATTTTTCCAAAATACACACTAATAATGTAAAAAAAAATGAGTCAAGTGGTTGCACATAGAATATGAATAGCTGAGTCAAAGGGAATACATGACTATTTCAAGGAAAATAAAAAGAAATCCTTATTAGGATTGAACACATACACTCACGATTCAAGATGAAAGAAAAATGAAGAATATGCACAAACTAGAGAGAGGAAAAATGTAGAAAAATGATATATATGGTAACACCGATAGAAAACTTCATGGCGATATATGACTATGTATTTATGATTTCAAAGTATACACAGTTACAGAGAATACACGCTATAAAATAGCTACACGGAGAATAATAAAGGTACAGCCTAAAATTTGGGTCGATGGATATAACAAACATTTCAGTATGAACGAGATTGATTTGACAGTACATCAAATATAACATCAAGCTCCATAACCTAACAATCCTAGCAGTTGTAATTTAATATAAAATTTAAATCACATTGAAGGCACCTTATTTATACGCACATGTTATAATTAAGTAAGCTTAGAATATGGGTATTTATGCAATGGATTTATAATAAATAGAATTTTTATCCCAAACCAAATGCCATATGTAAGTTGACCTAGATAGTTAGGTAACTATAGTAATAACATAAGTTGACCTAGATAGTTAGGTAACTATAGTAATAACATAACTGACACTCCACATATACATCATTAGACTTAAAACTAATCAATGTATGTTATAAATTATAGTAGACCATGCTTATAAAGAGTGATTTAGGTAGGATTATGTCAGGGGTAGCAACCCAAATATAAATTCATAATGAAATTAAATGATCATATAAAAATTAACATAGGAAATTAGTTTTGTTGGCATTAGGACATAATTACTAATTAGAATATTCTAACTTGAATTGAATAAATTGGTAATTATTAAAGTTGTAAATACATTAGTTAAGTCAATTATATGATTTAAATAACAAGTACCTATAGGTTATCGTGTGGTTAATAATATGACTAATTAGATGATATAACATAAAAATTTAATATTTGGAACTCAAAGTTCAATAGTAATGAGATGATAACATTCATGCTAAATAAAATATGAATGTTTACATTATGTTATACATGTTTAAGGATGTGCATATATTGTACATGTAAAAATAAACACCTAAAATGTTCATATCCTATAGGTGACGAGGATAGAAGGGTTACGACT
Source organism: Dalechampia spathulata (assembly GCA_948192965.1). Lineage (NCBI taxonomy): Eukaryota > Viridiplantae > Streptophyta > Magnoliopsida > Malpighiales > Euphorbiaceae > Dalechampia > Dalechampia spathulata. The sequence continues at coordinate 15,799 of CANYBF010249951.1, read as the reverse complement.
CTTATTTTACATTCAAATAAAGGCAAAGTAAAAATAGGTTTGTGTCTAATAATAATTATATTGTAAACGTAAACTATAGGTAAAATAAAAGATTTGATGATTTGAGCATCGTACCATAAAATTTTATGAATTTTTTTATTATTGTTTATTAATGTTAGATATGTGATATTTTGATATATCTTGGAATGTTATTAAATTACAACTGGGTCGTCATTATGTAAATGCAAACATGATAAAGTTATACATCATAAATCATTAGCATAACATTTTGGACGAATAAGGGAGGCACATTTATTTAAATATAAAAATATGTATAAATATATATAAAAGATGAAATAAGGGAGACGCTAGTATATTGATATCTTGAAATGATACAGAGGCAAAGAATACAGAAATACTGAAAAAATAAATTATTAAAAATATTCCCAGTATAAATTGTATACAATCTGAGATAGAGATTGATGTGATCATAGAGAAATGACAAATTTATAGAAAAAGGTGAATTCACAGAGAAATGATAAAATAATGGAGAATAAAGGAATGCAACTCATATTTTTATTTATTATCATATAACATATCTTTGTTACGAGAAAAGATGAATGCAACTCAAATTTGCATTCTTTAACATTGAGCACATTATTACTATTATTTTGATAACATAGTGATATTATGATTGATTTATGAGAGAGTTAAGTATATATGAAATTAGTCACAGATAATTATTATGAATTTCTTTAATCATTTTATTTATTATTTATATTTACACTATAATAGGATAACTGAGTTTTATATTCAACGTTTATCATTTCATGAACACAGGTCAGAGTAGTTCAGAGGAACGTCCAGATTAGACACCAGTGCAATCAAGATATTCCAAGACTTGTATGACCCTCGCAATTGCATTTTGGACATTATAATATATTCATAGCAAATATTTTGTTATGCAACTGTCATTATATAATTTGCGGGCAGTAAAATATTTTGTGTTTATACAACTATAAAGATGCCAAACTACCAATTATGTGGCTTATTTTAAAATTATGTAAATTATAATTAGTCTCACACAATAGATATTAGATGACATACCATATTTATTTTTTGATATTTTATTCGATAAGTGATGATAAAATCACAGGTTATAAAATAAATAGTTATAGGTATAGACTAAACATATCCTGTCGATAAAATTTTTTTTATAAATCCTTTGTAGAATAATTAATAAATTTTTAATTACATGATTTTTATTAATTATTTTACAGGAGTATGTTTTCACCGTTCACTTATGACACAAAATAACTAAAAATGATATTAAATTATTTTATCATATAATAAATGTATTCATTCAAACTTTTATTATAATGTAAATTTATTTAAGTAAATAAAAAACAATTTAATTTGCATTTAAAAATAAAAACATCAATCAAGATCTTATTAAATTTATAAAGAAAATTCATAAATGTTATAAGTTGGTTTGAATATTTTCAGTCCTTAATTTTAAATTTCATTTTTTAAACTTATTTATTGGTTAGTTTTGTGGAAATTTGTTTTTAATATTTTACGAAAATAAGGAATAATTTTTATAAATAATAAAGCGACTCCAATTTAAATATAATAAAATAGAACATGAGAAGGCAACTCCACACTACCGATCTTTGGAAAAAGAACAAGGAAAGATACAAAAGGGTCATCACCCACCTCTCCATTTCTCTGTTTCTTGCTAGAAAAGACAGCCAAAGGGGTCCAACGAGGCGATATGACTGGTAAAAATGACGTCATAAAGAGAACAACAACGAACCAAAGCAGTTGGCGTGTGGCCAAGTCATCTCTCCCAATTTCCAGAGCTCTACATTGGGATTTCAGCGGTTTCCTTGATGGGTCTTTGAGCTTGAAAGATAGAGAAGACAAGAAGATTAAGAATAAGAAGAAATTAATGGCAGGAAGGTACTGTTGTTATAAAGATGTGTTCCCGTTTACAGCTTTAGTAACGATGGAGTGTGTAAACGTTGGATTGAATACACTTTATAAAGCAGCTACTTTGCAAGGGATGAATTATCATGTTTTTATTGTTTATGCTTATGCTATTGCTGCTCTTGTTCTTCTTCCTGCTCCTTTCATTTCCTCCAGGTCTGTCTCTTTTCTTCTGTTTCTTTGTTTCTCTATGTACAATTCGACTAATCAAGTGGGTATTGCAAGAAATTGATCAAGTCAATACCCAATTTTGTGTTTGTCTTTTTTGAAAAAAGAAAAATTATGTCTGTCCTTCTCCATGTGCAGATCAAGAGTTCTTCCTCCATTAACCTTCTCAATCCTGTGTAAAATTGGTCTTCTTGGGCTAATTGGGTAACGACCGTTTTGCCAAGTTTGATGTTCCTGACAAATCAAGTTGTAATATAGGGAAATTTAATTGTTTGCCCAATTAATTCATTGCAAAGCTTTTCAATTTTTGTGTTTGATTCCATTGATTCATGGTGGATCAGGAGCTCATCTCAGATACTAGGATATACAGGGATCAATTATAGCTCTCCAACTCTTTCTTCAGCCATCAGTAACCTCACACCAGCTTTTACGTTCATTCTTGCCATTATTTTCAGGTAAGTGGTTTCCTAATGCCTAAGCCTACTGGCTTTTTTCAAACTTTTATGCATAATAGCATGAGCAACAATCCTGTGTGTGCTAATGATCCAATAGCTCTCTGTTCTGAATTTTGATTGCTTTTCTTTTCTCTGTCAAGTTAACGAGCGTTTACAGATTTTTCCAGTGTATATATCCATCTCCTAATCCTTTTCTTCTGTTAGAATCTTGGAATTTGTTTTCTATGACCCCGAATGATAGGAAGGTTTTATGTATTTGATTTGAATCCTCTCATGTTCCATGAACATGTTAGGAAATGTTCGAACATTGTTTGGTAGGATGGGAGGAGGGTGTAATGCACTGATAATTATATTAAATTCTTTCTTACATTATTTCCATAGTTAAAAATTTTTTTGATGCTTAATCATGAATTCAAATATATCTAAATTAATATATTATTATTACACATTAATTTTCATGTATTCATCATTATATTTTTTCATTACAATTATGTTAAACTAATTTTATTAACAAATAATTAATTAATCATTAATAGCATCATAAAAATAAAATTATATAACATTAAAATTATATCATATTAGTCGAAACATTAAATTCATAATTAGACATCAAAATATCAAATAATATTAAAATATCAAGATTTAAAATAAAGATTTAAATATTAAAACTGATGAACTAAACATTAAAGTCAAAAATTAAAAATTAAAATATTATAATTGAAAACCCAAGATTGAACATAACAATAACTTTTAATAAAAAAATTAAAATTTAATTAATTTTTATATAACTTAAAAATAATATATTAATTACATTTTCCTTTATAATTATCATCCCAATATTACAAATATAAGAATAATTACATTACATCTCAATACTTCTTACTTACATTACATTACAATACATGTCAATACTTCTTTAGAGTTTAAATTTCAACTTGATATGCAATTATATCGTATTTGAATATTAATTATTCATTTTGAATTGAATGGTTTAAATTTAATGAACATGATGGCATATTTTCATCTTTTTTCATAATAGACAATAGAAATGTCAAACACTGGCTTGTAGTTCAAGTTCAACATGAACCAAGACTTTTATAAAAAGTATGGAACCAACTCTATCACGGCATAAAATATTCATTTAATTTCTTCTTAACAATGCACTTGTCATAAAATGATTGGATGAATAATTCTTTTAGTTGCTAAGTAATGTTATGTTACTAACTTATTTCACTTGCTCTCTTTTTAAATGCTTTTCAACACTTGGCCTTTAACCCTATTGAATCGTTTGAATATTTTTGAGTGTAACTTGTTCAAATGTATTGTACAATTTTTTTCTTTGGCCTTTGTATTCGGCAAACCATACCAAAATGGAACAAGTGATATGAGATAGTCCTTCTGGTTTCAAGTCGATTGACAAGTCTACCGTGTCTGAGAGCATTGCCTATATAATTCGTATGCATGATGGATCACTATAACTTTTATTCCCTTTAATTCTTTTGTTCTTTGAAGGATGGAAAGAGTTGCTTTGCAGAAAAGGAGTAGCCAGGCCAAAGTCTTGGGCACTATAGTGTCAATCGCAGGAGCATTTGTAGTAACACTCTACAAAGGTCCGCCGATAATTATTGCTTCTTCATCACCGATTGCAGTTGATCAACCTCTTCACTCAACGAATCGAAATTGGATTCTGGGTGGCATTTTTCTAACAGCTGAATATATATTAGTTCCACTGTGGTACATAGTTCAGGTACAATTATTGCTGAGATCAAAATTTTAGCTTCTGCTCATTGTAAGTGAACAATTTGGTGGTCTGAAAGTGATAATAGTGACATTTGACAGACACAAATAATGAAGGAGTACCCTGCAGAGATGACAGTTGTCTTCTTTTACAATTTAACTGTAAGCTTCGTGGCTGCAATTGTAGCCTTAATTTCTGAAGGAACTTCAAGTGCTTGGATAGTGCCTCCCAGTATTGCACTAGCTTCCATTGTTTGCTCTGTAAGAAACCAGTGCACTAAGATACAGAAATGCATTAGTTCATTGGTTGCTCCAAATTGTGCAGTTTCCGATTTAATCAGTAGATTTCCATTTTCTACAGGGACTGTTCGGATCGTGTTTGAACAATACAGTCCACACATGGGCCTTGCATTTGAAGGGGCCTGTCTTTGTTGCAATGTTCAAGCCGCTATCCATTGCCATTGCAGTTGCAATGGGTGCCATGTTCCTTGGTGATGCTCTCTATCTTGGAAGGTACGAGACCGAATGTTTCTATTCCTTGCTTTCAACTAGGTTTAGGACTCAATTAAACTAAATATTTCGAAGCAAAGTCATGAAAGATGGTGAACTTGGGCGATGCTAGTTAGCCACAAATCTGGCATAAAATAAAGGGAAAATTTCAAGAAAAAAATGTTAAGAAAAGAAATATCTTTAAAAATATTTATAACTACGTTAAAGGAAGGTTTAAAATAGGTTTAATATGGTTTTAATATGAGACTCTTATTTTTAATCTTAAAAATTATCCCATTCTATAACAAAATAAAAAATAAGACCTGTTATTCTTATATCTACCCCTAAACAAACTTTCTGGAAATCACAAATTGTTACATAAATTGGCCCAAGTTTTGTGTTGTTCTTGCTGATACCATCCTGTATTTTTAACAGTCTTATTGGAGCGACAGTAATATCTATAGGATTTTATACTGTGATGTGGGGAAAAGCCAAAGAAGAGTCGACTGAAGATTATGGTGCAAGAAGCCTACAGTCTCCATCTGGCCAGAGGGTGCCCCTTCTGCAAAACCACAAAGATGAACTAGTGTGAGCAAACAAATAAAGAAAAATCAGAAAAAAAAAAAGGAAGAAATATCAAATACAGGCTGCTTGTTCCTCTAAAATCTATACCCATCAAAAGTCTAAATGTAACTGTAGGAGTTGAAAAGTCCAGAATTTACTGGAATCGCCTCCTGTTTCAGTCTCTAATCCCCTGCTTGCCGAGCAGAGGCAGGAATTGCCACTGCCAAGTTGTTAGTGGAACAGAGTAATTGTATATACCAAATATCCCAATCCCATGTATGTGTTCTTTTTGGCTCCAGTACACGTGGGGCTGGAATTTCTTGTAAATGGTACTTTAATCCGATCAACTTCCGACACTGTTGCTAAGCCGTGTAGCTTGCAGTGAAAGGAAGCCATCTTCGTTTATTCAATCATTTTCCTTTTTCGCTCCTCTTCATCTATAGCATCTCTTCCAAAACTACGGCATATTTGCTCATGAGAGTAATGCATGCTTGTTCTTATCCACTATCAGCCAAGAATCTATGATGTCTATTCAGATCAAATATTTGGCAGGTTTGTGACAGATGTTACAGGGTAAAAAAGATTTTCCTATTATAGATTGATTATATTAACTGCTCGGAGGACAACATTGAAAACAGAGATGATTACACCCAAAATACAAGGCCATGTCCTAGCAATTCAATTTGACACTTCTAAAGAGAACCAGGAACTTCTTGAATAACTAACATATCACAAAACTATAAATATGGCATTCAGAAGTAACATTAAAACGCAATTCATGATGGCCAACTCAAAAACCATCTACACAATTTGATATAGTAATTGTACAAAATTATACATGGCGTTGACATTACTACACGAGTCTATAAACATGAGGAAATTTGAGAGACAAACATCTTTTAAGCCTTCGGAGATCAACTATGCTATCCTCCCTGCATCCTTCTGCTGTTTGATAATTATAGTTTATTGGTTTAACCACCACCAAAAAACCAAAAGGAAAGGTAATAACTCGACTATGCCACAACAGAAACAAAGCACTGCAACCCTGCAGCAGGATAAAGCACAAAAACTGGACTGGAAACTGACAAAAGTAACTTTGATGATGCTGTGTCGAGTTTGGGTGGATACTTTTTAAACGGTTTGATCACTGAAGCTCCTACAGTGGGGCATCATTCCAGATCTTATGCTGAAATATATTCTTAGGTTTTGAGATCATCAGACATAGCAGATGGTATGCAATGCATTGCCAGGATATCTAGGGTTGCTGCCCTGGCATTCTTGACATGTAGGACAACTATCTGCAAGAACCAAATTTACAACTCAAAAGGTTATTTCACAAGAGAGGAAACGAGTGAGTAGAGAGGCAGAGAGATAGAAAACCTGTTGGTATTCTAGGTCAAATTTTAAAAAATCATCACGACAACCCTCAACCATTTGGGCCAAGTGCTTTAGATTCTTCACAGGCGTCCCATTGAACGCAAGAACCTGCAGAAATAGATGTTACATTACAAAGTATTCAAGGTTTCCTTCAACAATGTTACATCATGAGTTCAGTAACTTACTTGCGTATTGACAATATCTTCATATCCAATATTAATGTCAGCCACGAGAACCTGCCATATATTTCAAGAATATGAACTGCAGTGTGGCAGAGGGGGAAATTATGGAATAGTGTGACAGAAGGGTGAGGAGGGCCAGAAAGAGAGACCTGTGAAACAACGACGACTTGTTCATCTACAGATTGTGCCATAGCATGTAGATGCTTATCCAACAGTTTGACTGGTGCATCAAATTCATAATCCTTCCCATACTGGAGGAGAAAATTTAGAACACATTCAAAACATTAGAAAAATTGCAAACAAACACAAACACAGATATTATTGTCTTCATTTTGACACTAAGTTCATTATATGATGCGTCTATACTATAATATTCAAACAAGTTAATTATATGTTGTACTATATGATAATATTCTGATATGTAACCAGTATCATTTAAATATAACCACTCTTAGCCACTAAGTGATAAGCAGGATCGCCTGTTGCCAAATTTATCTAATCAACTTTACAGATGATGAAAAGCAAAATAAGTTCCTTGGTGTGCAAGCACTATTCACAGAAGCCAACAACCATATGCAAAGAATATGTGCAATAAACATGTAATGAAACAAATTCAAACTTCTGGTACTCAACAGTTCTATGCTTGATATGTAATCATGTGCACAAGAGATGCAATACGCCAAACACCTTGGCCTTCACACTTTTGAACTTGATCGTCATATTTAGGAATGAAGTGGGAAATCCACAGCTAAACAACTAATAATGCATATTTGGCCATTGCCGATTATGACTAGACAGAAACCAATGAAATGAATAGAAGTACTATTTAAATGGCAATGGACCAGAACAAGCTTTGATAAAGCCTAGCAAATAACTGAGAACAACAGAGATAATGCATTTTATTACCTGAAGCATAGTTTTTAAAAGCGCAAGGCACATCAAAGCACTAAGATGCCCAAGTGCCTAAGCACAAGGCGCAAGGCGAAAGTGCACGCCTCAAGAATCAAGGCGCAATAATGTAAAAAAAAATCATGATTAACAATGACAACTAGTAATTATTCAAGTAATACTTAAAATCAAACAAGTCACACAAAATCTATATGGCATATTAGTTAATTTTTCATAATATATGATTTATAATTGCATAGAAAATTACAATTTATAATATATAATTGCAAAGAAATTAAAAATCAATAAAGTACAAAGCTAAAATAAATGTTTTATAATTTATAATTAAAAAGAAAATCATATTTATAAAGACAAATTAACATTATTGCTAGCAAAAGATAAACATGATAAGTTGAATTGTATTGATAACAAAACATTTGGTAGTAGCTTGACAAAAAGAAAAACTAGCAACAATAGGCTGCAAATTTGAAGAAGGACAAATATAAATTGTTAGATAAGGAAGAATGAAAGAAGTTTCAAAGAGAAAAGGAAAGGGAAAAATAGTGGGTAGAGAAAAAAAGAAAGGGATAGTTGTTATCATTCTCCATCTCTCTTTTTCTTATTTTTGCAGCATTTGACGAAGTAAGGTGCCTTTGAAATATTTATTTGCTGTCAATTAACTTATTGAGTGGGGACTGTTATTTTTTTATTTAAGTTAAATTGGGCTGGAGAAATTAGTTAAAATTGCCCATAATATATATGCAGAAACATTGTTACTGTGCCTCAAAAGTAAAGCCCACGCCTTGCGCCTCATGCACTTCATGCACCTCGTGCACCTAAGCCCTCGCCTCAGGAACCCATGCGCCACTTAGGCATTGAGGCACAACTATCAGCACCTCATGCACCTTTCGCCTTGGATGTGCCTAAGGCACACTTTTTAAAACTATGATATGAAGCATTATCATATTTAGAATTGACATAACATATTCCAATTTCACAAACACAAGTAAGCTGCTAAATAATGTTTTCGATATTGGAAAACAGGCCATTGGTTCAAACATAATTAATTTTGTTAGAAAGTTAAAAAGAATAGGAGGGTAAAGAAACAAAATGAGAAAAATAGAACATTTCAAACAGAAGACATACCTCAGAGCGCAGATATGGAACAGATACAACAGTAAAAACAAATCCAGCAATAATGTAATAAGGCGGTTTGCCCTTGATATGTGATGGGATCAACCGTTTGTGAGTGTCAAGTTTTATGTTGAATTCAAGTATTGCTGAATTGCGGAGAACTTTAACCAAAGCTTTGTCCCCAGTGTATTTTTGAGACACAAGGTAACTAAAACTAATTCGCTCCCCATGCCTGAATGGAACTGAATATCAATCCACATAAGAGATTAGGTATAAATTATGCAGGCAGATAGTTCATAATAAATTTAATAAATGTGGCAAAAGAATATCTTCAACTAGGCAGGTTATCATTGTGGAACATGTCAAATTTGGGTAATCAGTAGGCATAATAAATATTTGACAGAAATTTGCCAATTATATCATCCAAAAATAGATTGGTTCGTTAGCATGTCAAAATCACAACCATCCAACCAATCAGATTAGTCAATAAAATAAGCTAAACACTATACCCCATAGTGAAATAGTAACTCTCATTCCACGATGCAAAGAGAGTCAACCAGATCACCAACCAAAAGAAATCAAAATCTAGGTAAAGAATTATTGCACACCCTAGAATGCACCATGCAAACTAAATTCTATAAATTGAAAAGAAAGAGTTTGTCAAGAAAAAAAAAATCATATATGCTTTTCCTAAACAGAAGTGTAAAATAAAGGTCAATCACCTCGTGAAGGACCAAACAAGTTATGTCTGATATGGAATAAAAAACATATAAACCTTTATGCAATTCTAGAGCTTCCCCCACTACAAAAACCTAAATGCCTTACAAAATGTTTTCAGAAAATAACTTTATATCTAAGTGAAACTTCTGCCAAAAAAGAAAAAACAAACAAAAACAAAAACAAAAACAAAAACAAAAAACAAAAAACAACATTCACTAAAGATAATCTAATTTAACCTTACAAGGACACAAGGAATGAAGAGAACAAATTGCAAACTGATGTTGGTACAAAGACAGGTCCTGAGCCACCAGGCCAGATAACATCTCATAGGTTTGATTCCGTTGTTACTTACTTGTTCCATCATTAGCAATTTTAACCCCATCAAAGCTTAGAATAATATCAGATGGCTTCAAGACATTTGATTCTGGAGCTGTAGGTTCAATTCTTCTGATACGGACACCCTTTACATCAGGACCCATCCCCACTGATATGCGCAAATCAGGATTTTCCATCTTCTGCCACTCAACACCGAGAATTGGGAAGCCTAGAAAAGAGAAAATTATTAGATACACAATAATGTAAGGAACGCAGAGTGGCTCCAGCAGATCATATTGCTAACTGACAAACATATAATGTCATAAGCAGTTTATAGTTAATTACCATCCAAGAAAGAAGATAAATCAATTGAGAGAGATAGAGAAAGAGACCAATACAAGAGAAGAACAAAGGAAAAAAAGGAGAATGCCAAATACCTGTATAGGCTCCATTCCTCTCATAATCATTTATAAAATGAGTTATTACAGGTGTGGGTATGACATAGCCAATATTCTCCACATCTTCATGTTTCAGGGATTGAAATGCAATGCCAACACATTTTCCCTTGTCACTAAAGGCAGGTCCCCCAGAATTTCCTGAGTTTATGGCTGCATCTATCTGTACAGAAATTCAGAAAAAAGATACTCTTTGAGATGTCAATATACAATTACCAAAGAAAACAAAGTTAAGCAATGGTAGATAAATCCTGTATTCTTTCACCTGCAGCCCCAAAAGTTCCGTTGAACCATGGACATAAGATAGTATCTCTATTCGTGAGACAACACCACTTGTAACAGAGATTGTATCACCTCCAATTGGATAACCAACAACTGTGACAGCATCTTGAAGGGCAGGCAAACCTCCAAATTCCACAGGAGTAACTCCCTCCCAGAATTCATCATCATTTACTGTTAACAAAGCTGTGCATCAAAGAAGAAAAAGCTATTACAATAAAATAAATTCATCTGCATACAATACAAATATTCATTACCATGTCCTGCTACTTGTAAATTTCCTCGGATGATAGCATTTTAATAAAAAACAAGAAGAATTTCATCCTTTCTTTTGTAATCAAACGCTATACAAAGCACGCTTTTATCATGGTTACAACTAATAAGAAATTCATGATTTAATATAATGAAGGTAACTTCTCAGGGAAAAAATCAAATTTTTAAAAAAGAATTTTAATGACAATATTCAATTAAAGTACCCAATAAATTCACACAAGTTTCACATCCATTTTCTTCCTTCTAGTTTAATTGAAAATATGCATATCTTTCTCAAATCTCTACATATTAAAATCTCCTTACCAGTAAGACAATGCAAAATGCTCAAACCATCCCCATCTCTTACGAATAACCTTTCGAAAATAACAAAGAGCATAACTTTTCATCACATTTCTTACCTTTCTTTTCCACCGCAATTGTCCAATTAAGCAACCCAGTAAAGTATGCAATATTTTATTCACCAAAAACAAGAAACAGCTAGTGGATTCAATCGTAAGGAAAGAAAGCAAACATTCGCATACCAATATCACACTCGGTGCCAATAGCCAAAACAGTAGCCAAATACTTGGTATCAGAGCCTCTCTTTTTAAGCTTAACTTGAGTATAATGCTCCACAGAATGCGCATTCGTCAACACCCTCCTTCCTCCAATAACAAACCCACTACTACTCGAACTATACTGCCTTTTCCTCTGCCATGGAAGCGAAAAATTCGGCTCCGTATGCACACAAAACACTTTCACTACAGCATCCATTGAAGGCACCACTTTCACCACAGTATCCCACTCCGCAGCCGCAACAGCTCCCATCATGTTTCCATTATTATTATGCCTAATTTCACTATTGGGTGCGTGAATTTCTCTGTTTTGCTCTCGATGTCGCGTTAGTCTCCGTTCTGGTGATTTGGGTTCTGATTGTTCTGCATGTTTTCCTTTCTTTCTGGGTCTACCACGGCGAGAGGGCGGTGGGCTTGTGCTGGTGTTAGGTGTTTCAGTGGTAGTAGAGGTTGTAGGGAGGGAAACACTATCGTTTTGAAAATCCATAGTTTCTGGTGATGGCGTTTTCTTGGGTTTTCTACCACGTTTTCTTGGTTTGTTGTCCATTTTGTCCCTTTTCCTTTCCTAGGATTAAAATGAAATGATTTTGGGGTTTCTGGTATATAGGGGTTTTCGTTTCAGTTCTGGAGTTTTGGTATTGCAGAGCTGCAAAGGAAAGACAAATGTTGGGATATTTTGCAATCCAAATTCACATAAAGTTGCGGTGCCCTAATTTAGGAAAGCCCAAAATGATCCAATCTCGTTGGGGACTATTTTGCAAAAGTATATGATTATTTACATAAATCATTAGTTTTCACTTTTACTTTTCTTTTTTTTCTTCAATTATACCAGTTTTTTGCCTTTTTGTATAAAAATAAAATTTTTCTTTTTAAATCTCAATTTCACTTTTACTTTTATATTATTTTTTCTTTTTATCGTCTATTTTCTCTTCTATTATCATTATATCATCATTTTATTTTAGACTATTATTATTCGACTTAAACATTATTATATATTTTATTTTTAAAAAAATTATTATAAATTCATATTTAATTCAATTAATAAAGGAAGTAATTTAGCTTATTTATTGAATTATTATTATTATTAGTTTACATGCAAAATATATTTATGCTCTGCATGGTTTTACTTCATGTCATTTGTTTTCTATTTCAATAATAATCATTTATATGTAAAATATACCTGTCTCATCTATCTTATTATCAAATATATTTTCCCATAAATATATTTATATGTATTTTATTGCAAAATATATTTTTTCATAAATAAATTGATCATGAATGAAATTTAGCTCTCTAATATATTGTTATCCTTTTTCAAAATCGTTATTCAAGTAGATCATAAATTAAAATATTTTATGAATATAAAATTTCAATCAAAGAGAAAAAAATATTAAGCTAGTCTATAAATAATTTTCTTTTTCTATTATCATGTTTCTTCTTTATTCTTCTCGTTCTGTTTTCTTTTTGTTATCTACATTATCATAGTTTTTTTTTTGTAATTGTATTTCTTTTATTACTTTTTTTGATCGACTTTGGTTTTATTTAACTTTTATACCTATTATGCTTAAATATTGATTTATTAACTAGAAATATGTAATTTTGCATTACTTTTTGTTTTATTCTTTAATTCATTAGTTTTTAAATATTTCATGTTCTTTATTTCTCTTGTTACATTGAATTTTTTTTCTTCATTTGATATGTTTCTTGCTTTTTTATATGATTTATCAAAGCTTGGTAGATATATTTGATTGTATCTTTAATCTTTTTTATTCCTTCCCATGTCAATAACTAGAATGAAAAAATGAGAATATTAATGCATCCAAAATGATTAATCTCTATCAATGGACTTGCTAAAGCCTTAAACCATAACATACTTAGTATCAGTGCCAAGGAAATATATTGTGTTGAACCATGGGGATCCTTGATTGTAGTTTTGATGTTAACAAACAATGTTTTATGAAAATTATTCAAGTTTTGAGTATTTTAAGCTTATTCCAAGCATACTTGTTTTAGTACGAGCGTACCAATGGGTGGTATGGTCGTACCGATGCACTCAGGAATTTTGTTTGTCAGTATTTTTGGTGCGGTATGGGCGTACAAGAAGTGGTACCGGCATATCGTTTGGTTTCCTAAACCGTACGGACGTGCAAAGAGACCGTACAGAGTGGAAAAATGTCCAAAAAGTTTGGTACGGGTGTACCACTTTATGGTACGGCCGTACGCGATGTTTTGGCATCATTTTAGAGACATTTTTTGGGTGTCGTACGGGCGTATGGGTCAAAATACGTATTTTCCAATTTTTTGAAAAAGTCATATAATGGCTCTATTTTGCATTTAATGCATCCCCGACGGTCATATAAGCTTATAATAGCTTATATAAGTGTAGATTAACCTTATTGAAGGTAGGAAATCAATTTACAAACATTATTTTCTTTGTTAAATACATTTTGATGTATTCTTGAGGTATTTTCTTAATTTCTTGAGTGAGGTTTAGTGTGAGCCTTGGGAAAACACTTGTTGTAAGGGTTTAAGTGTGAGCCTTAGGAAAACACTTGGGATTGAATTCTTGTTGAAGAATTATTTATTGTATTTGTGTATTGATTAGTGGAAACCTAAGTTATTTGCTTAGGTAAGTGGATGTAGGCATTTGTTGGCTGAACCACTCTAAATTTTTTGTGTTCTATTTCTTCCCATCTCTTCAACTCTTTTCGATTCTTATATTGCCTCCATACTTGGAATTTCATTTGGTATCAGAGCTTGGGCTCTATTTTTCAAGAAGTAAAATTCTTAGAGTTAAGATCAAATGGCAATACATTGTCTAGAGAGTCAATCTTTCACAAAACCTCTTTTCTTTGATAGTATGGATTATTCTTGTTATAAGCATAGAATGGAGATATTTTTAGAGAGTGATGGAGTTGAATTGTGAAACTTCATTGTAAATGATTATAATCCTCCTACAACTATCATTGAAGGTATTTCCACATTGAAGCCTAGAGATAAGTGGAATAGCAAAGAGAAGAAGGCTCATGCTATGAATAAGAAGGCCATGAATGTCTTGTATTGTGCCATTAATAGAGAAGAGTATGGAAGAGTGTCTCAATGCATGTCTGCCAAATAAATTTGGGATGCTTTGGAAATACATCATGAAGGCACAAATCAAGTGAAGATCAAAAAGATCCAACTTTTGACTCATGAATATGAGTTGTTCACCATGAGGTAAAATGAAAGTGTATCGAAGATGTATAATAGGCTTATGGTGATTATCAATGGTCTAAAGAAGCTTGGGAAGAATTATGCAAGAGAAGATATCAATAATAAGATTCTTAGAGTTCTTCCAAAGAAGAATTGGGAAGTAAGGGTGGTTGTGATTGAAGAAACAAATGATTTATCAATGCTTTCCATCGACATGCTTCTAGGAAAGCTTCTTACTCATGAAATCACCTTAAGGCAAGGTGTTGGAAGAGGAAAAGAAGAATCTACAAGCAAAGGACATGTGAAGAGTGAATGTCCTAGATTGAGACCATCCAAGTCATCCAAGAAGAAAGCTTTCAAAGCCACTTGGGATGATGAGAGTGAATTGGATGATGAAAGCTTAGTTGGAGAGTATAGACTATGCTTTATGGCAATAAAGGATGGAAATGATCTCAGTGAGGTAAGAACTTCTAACTAATCTCTTGATAATGAGTTTGATGATGAGGAAAGTGTCTTAGAGGAACTTCTTATCAAACTTGAGCAATTGGCTAAGGAAAATAAAGTTTTTAAATCTAAAAACCTAACTTTGTTAAAAGAGATTGATTATTTGAAAAAGGAAGTAGATGTTTTAGCCTTTTCAAAAAGGGATTTTTAAAAATCATTTGAAAACATTTCAAATCTTTCAATGTTCAATGAATCCTTAAAAAAAGAAAAAGAAGATTTACGTTTGGAAAATGAGAATTTGAAAAGAGAAAA
Source organism: Dalechampia spathulata (assembly GCA_948192965.1). Classification (NCBI taxonomy): domain Eukaryota; kingdom Viridiplantae; phylum Streptophyta; class Magnoliopsida; order Malpighiales; family Euphorbiaceae; genus Dalechampia; species Dalechampia spathulata. The sequence goes on along the minus strand of CANYBF010249951.1, from coordinate 293 downwards.
TGAGTTTTTAAAAGAAAACCTTTCAAAATTTGAAAAATGTGGTATTAAAATTGATAGTATTCTTAAATACCAAAAGCTTAAATTTGATAGGAAAGGTATAGGTTATGATGAAAACACTTCTTCATCAAATGACCCCAAATTTCTCAAAGCTACTTCTATTAATAAGGTTGCCAAGAGAAATGAGAGTAAAGGAGTTAAAAAGTCCAATGCTAAGAGGTTTAAGACCTCAACTAGAAGTCAATTGCATAAGAATTGCAATTGTGGGGTAAAGCATTTCAATGCAAAGGCAAAAG